>VSMD01021762.1:0-103700 GCA_008750895.1 Mirza zaza
CATTAAAAGAGGGTTGCAGGCCGGGCGCGGTGGCTCACGCCTGTAATCCTAGCTCTCTGGGAGGCTGAGGTGGGCGGATCGTTTGAGCTCAGGAGTTCGAGACCAGCCTGAGCAAGAGCGAGGCCCCATCTCTACTATAAATAGAAAGAAATTAATTGGCCAACTAATATATATAGAAAAAATTAGCCGGGCATGGTGGCGCATGCCTGTAGTCCCAGCTACTCGGGAGGCTGAGGCAGCAGGATTGCTTGAGCCCAGGAGTCTGAGGTTGCTGTGAGCTAGGCTGATGCCACGGCACTCACTCTAGCCTGGGCAACAAAGTGAGACTCTGTCTCAAAAAAAAAAAAAAAAAGAGGGTTGCGTGCCAGTTGCTGTTCACACCTGCGGGGCCGGCCACCACAGTACAAATCAGGATGCGTTATGAGTAATCCTCTTTTATGGTTAAGTCTGCAGAGGGCAACTGAGAAGACACATGCTTTCTCTGGCATTTGTAAAGACCAAGTTCATAACAGGGTGAGGGTCTGTAAATTAATTGCACTAAAAGAATCTGCGCTTCCATATCCCCCCCGGAAAGTCTTTTGTCTACCCACAAGGGCAAAAGGGCCCCAATTTAAAGACCCACAGTTTTAAGCCAATCACAACGCTCCTCTTTCTCCTTGAGTGGTGATTGGCCTGGGGTGGGCATGTGACCAGATTCAGACCAATGAGACGCAAGAAGAGTATTATAGGTGCCTCAGGAAAACAGTTCCCTCCCGCTGCCTCACGAGGAAGGCTCTTTTGCATGGAGCTGCGACAGATATTTTGTGGCCCTAGGAAAAAACGTCGAAGAAAGAAACAGGATGGTGGAACAGAAGGGGGAAAAACACATATTTTGTGGCCCTAAGAAACAAGGTTGAAGAAACAGGCTGGTGGAACAGAAGGGGGAAAATCCTCAATCGTCCCACTGAACTGCCAAAGCAAGCCCCTGCCGGCCTATCCCTGGGCTTCTGGTTGGGTAAACAATAAATATCCTGGCTTAAGCAACTGAGAGTCGAATGTCATAGTGTGCTGCCAAAAGCATTCTAACTGAAACAGTCATCGAAGGTCATTTCTCTTATGCTTTCTATTGGAAGAAACTTGGGGACATTCATCACCCACGTGCGATGGCCCAAGCCAGCTGGTCTGAAGATATGAAACCGCCAATAAGAACTAGGGAGGGTCAGAGCCCGGTGCCAGCATCTGTCCATCACAGTTGCTGTGTCTCAGGGTTCCCTAGGACAGAGAGATTGGAACAGGCACCATGATTTTCAAATTCAGCGACTTCCATCAAAGGTCGAAAGCAAGTGGCTCCACAAGGTGGATTCCGCCTCGTGTGCTTTGTATGCTCTCATCGTTTTAAAAGTTGTTTTGAATGTATTCTTACTTGATGCTTAAAAATTAGGAGATGTCACATTAAAATCTAGATGTTTGGAAACTCAGCCATTCTGGCAACATCAGACTCCAGTGGCAACAATTGACTGGAGCTGGCCAATGGCTTCCACTCCTTAGAGATGACTCTGTTCTCCTTACTGTGCCTCCACCAAGCCCACGTGTCTTGTCTACGTCTTCTGGCTTTCCACTTCAATGTCTTTTCATCCAAATTATCCAGTTTGGGAGCCTCAACGTGTGTGAGCCAGGTGATCACAGCCTGGAATTTACCAAACACCTGACTGAGAAGAGGCGAGGATGCACTGGCCAGTCCTGCAGCCCAGGTGGGAACCTCTCCTTTTTCTTCTCTCATCACCCAACATTTTCTTAAAGGTGTTAGAACTAAGCAGTGACACTTAACAGAGAAGGTAAAGCAGAAGTTCTTTGCCATGTTTTCCCAAGAATCGTAACTTTTTGAATTGGCTTCAAACCAAAAAGAACATAAATTCATTCGTTTATTTAACATGTATTTATTTATTGAGCACCTACTATGTACCAGGCACTGTCCTAGTGCTGGAGATGTAAGATGCAATGAACAGGCCAGGCGCGGTGGCTCACACCTATAATCCTAGCACTGTGGGAGGCCAAGGCGGGCGGATTGCTCGAGGTCAGGAGTTCAGAACCAGCCTGAGCAAGACCCTGTCTCTACTAAAAATAGAAAGAAATTAATTGACCGACTAAAAACATATATACAAAAAATTAGCCGGGCATGGTGGCACATGCCTGTAGTCCCAGCTACTGAGGAGGCTGAGGCAGTAGGATCGTTTGAGCCCAGGAGATTGAGGTTGCTGTGAGCTAGGCTGATACCTCAGCACTCACTCTACCCTGGGCAACAAAGTGAGACTCTGTCTCAAAATAAATAAATAAATACATACATACATACATACATACATAAATTGCAATGAACAGGCCGGGCATGGTGGCTCATGCCTATAATCCTGGCACTCTGGGAGGCCAAGGTGGGACAATCTCTTGAGGTCAGGAGTTTGAGACCAGCCTGAAAAAGATCAAGACCCTATCTCTACTAAAAAAAAAAAAAAAAAAATAGAAAAAATTAGCCAGGTGTGGTGGTGCATGCCTGTAGTCCCAGCTACTCAGGAGACAGAGGCAGGAGGATTGCTTGAGCCCAGGTGTTTAAGGTTGCTGTGAGCTAGGCTGACGCCATGGCACTCTAGCCTAGGTGACAGAGCAAGCCTCTGTCCCCCCCAAAAAAATGCAATGAACAAACCAGACAAATTCCTTGTGCACGTAAAGCCGACATTAGAGTGGGAGAGGGAGACTATGTACATATAGGTTTATAAAAGGAGAATAAAGGGAAAGAGTGTGCCAAGGGGATGGGGGAGGGTGTTTTAGAAACGTGGTTAGGGAAGGGCCTTTCTAATGAAGTAACATGAGTTAACCCCTAAATGAAGTAACACATCCAGCCCAGTGCTGATCTTTGGGAAGGGCCTTCAAGAGGGCATAGCAAGTGCAAAGGCCCCATATCCCCCTACTACCTTGGAGGAATTTCCAAGGGCCTTGGGGGGCCAGGCGGTAAGGACTTTAGGTTTCATTCAAAGTGTGGTAAGAAGCCATTTGGAAGGTTTCGAGTAGGGAAATGATGTGACTTACATTTTGAAAGGAATATTCTGGCTGCCATGTGCTCATTGAGTGCAGTTGGATTTGGGAGTGATGGCGCACAAGTGGGGAAACCTGCTAAGAGATATTGCGAAAGTTCACATGGGCTATCACAGCAGTTCAGACCAGGGTGGAAAGGTGGAGGTGAAAAGGGCGCTCTTTCTCTCTATATCTAAGTGGATGGTATCTATCTATAGCTCTATGTACCTACATATAAATATATCAATTTATTTTTATATAAATATTAATCTGTGAATAGCTATTAACATACATACATAGAAATATGTTGGAAGGTAGAAATAGCAAGATGCATTGCTGGATTGGATGAGGAGTACATGGAGCCCACACAGGACAAGAACAAGTTCTGGCCTCCAATTGCTTTTACTCAAGTTTAACCAAAGCAGTGATGAAGAGGGACCAGGACAGAGGCGCAGAGTGGCGTGAAGTCACCACACCACCATTGACAGCAGCTGCTGACACAGTCACCCCACCAGGTCAGGCCAGAAGAAAGATAAAGGGGTGACTGCAACTGCAGACTCAGCCAGGTCCCCGGTTTATCCGGCCAAAGGGCTGTTGAGTGGTTTCTTTTGCTGGTCGCCACAGTGTGGTTGCATCAACTCTCCGGGTACGCCTGAAAGGCTGTGGAAATCAGCGGGTGCCAGTTGCCCAGCGCCAGATGTGCCTGAGGTGACTCTCAGAGTTCAGCTTCCCCACGTCCTCTCCGGCTCCCAGGGCAGAGCAGAGAAAATGTGGCCACACAGGCCAGCGTCCTCAACAGAAAGAGGGATACAGTCATCCAAGGGATACTGGATAGGAAAATGAATGCTCTGGAGGTGCATCAGCATGATGGATCTCAGCATGTTTAGCGGAAAAAAAAAAAAAAAAAAAAAAGCAAGCTACCGAAGTGTACAAATTGTATGTTTCCTTTTATAGAAAGGTCAAAAACAGGCAAACCAAAAAAGTTGTTGTTAGAAATCCATACATATTAGAAAAACATAAAGAAAATAAAAGCAAGGCTTAACAGTATCCAGGGCACTGGTTTCTTCCAGGGCAAATGAGAGGGAAATTGAAAGAGGGATGCCGATCATATCCTGTTAAGCGGGGTGGCAAATCCATCCTGTGCACGTATTATTCCGCCCACTGTGCTTATACACTACATTCAGTCTTCGTATGCTTCACACATATCACAATTTAAAAAAATAAATAAAAGCAGGGCCCCAGAACTCTGCTGACCATAATAAATATTTTACTTCACCAAGCCTGGGGTAAAATGTCAGAAACAAACTGAAGTCCTTCAATGGGGGAATGGCCAATAAAAGTATATTATAATGTATACTGTGCAGTACTGTACACATCAGCTAAAAATAAGAAGACTGTTCTCAAAGAAGTTGTTGAGAGAGAGAAAGCAAATTGCAGAAGGCCGTGACTAGGCTGATCCAGGGCATTGACTTCTCCGTCGATGGCTCACAGTCAGTTACAGATCAAACTCCTCATTCTGCGCTTCCCCTTCTCACTACTTAAAAACAGAAAAAAGAAAATGAAAAAAGAGAATATGTACAGTTGCAGAAAAATACATATAAGACACCATTGGTGTTTAAAAATGTCTTCATTGGCATATATAATATATATTTTGTATACAATAACATACATGTGTAGAGAAAGAACTAGAAGGATATCGTAGTGGGTTGAGTGGTGGCCTCCTCCCAAAAGATGCGTCCACCTGCAACCTGTGAATGTGACCTTATTTGGGCAAAGCATTACAGGTGTAACTCAGGCTCTTGACACAAGGAGATCATCCTGGATTACCTGGACCAGCCCTACTCTGATGGCAAGTGTTGTTTTAAGAGACACAGAGGAGAAGGCCATGTGACACAGAGGCAGAGACTAGAGTGATGCAGCCACAAGCCAAGGAATGCCAAGAGCCAGCAGAAGCTGAAGGAGCAATGAAGGATTCCCCAGCCCCCGCCCCAGACCCCTGCTGACACCTTGATTTCCAACTTCTGCTCTCCAGAACTGTAAGAGGATACAATTTCTGTCGTTTTCACCCACCCAGTTCGTGGTCATTTGTTACGGCAGCCCTAGGAAACTAGTACAGATAGCCATTAAACCACCCACAGTGATGGCCTCTGGGAAGGGAGGGTGGACCCAGGACTGGAGAGGTGCCAAGAGACGCTGTCATCTTGTCTGCCTTGTTCCCACTTTTTTTTTTTTTTTTTTTTTTTTTTTTTTGAGACAGAGTCTCACTTTATTGCCCAGGCTAGAGTGAGTGCTGTGGCGTCAGCCTAGCTCACAGCAACCTCAAACTCCTGGGCTCAAGCAATCCTCCTGCCTCAGCCTCCCGAGTAGCTGGGACTACAGGCATGTGCCACCATGCCCGGCTAATTTTTTCTATATATATTAGTTGGCCAATTAATTTCTTTCTATTTATAGTAGAGATGGGGCCTCGCTCTTGCTCAGGCTGGTCTCGAACTCCTGAGCTCAAACGATCCGCCCACCTCAGCCTCCCAGAGAGCTAGGATTACAGGCGTGAGCCACCGCGCCCGGCCTGCAACCCTCTTTTAATGAGCAACATGCCACTCTCTTGTCATTTCTCCTAAGGGTGAAGTGTGGCTTGGGTTGAAATACTGTGATTTGAGAACAACCAAAGCAGTGAAATGGATTGATCTGATCCTTTTAAGTGTAACTGGAGTATTTTCCAGTCCTTCTATTTAAATTTTCAAGATACATTGAAGAACATCTATGAGGACATTTTACATTTTATTTTTTAAATTTAATTTAATGTTATTTTTTTTTGAGACAGAAAGTCTCACTCTGTTGCCCCGGCTAGAGTACCATGGCGTCAGCCTAGCTCACAGCAACCTCAAACTCCTGGGCTCAAGCAGTCCTCCTGCCTCAGCCTCCCAAGTAGCTGGGACTACAGGCATGCAACCACCACCCCTGAATAATTAAAAAAAATTTTTTTTGTAGAAATGGGGGTCTTGCCATGTTGCCCAGGCTGAATGCCTTTTATTATACCAATATTTTATTTGTTTTTATTTCGGTTTACGTAACTGAAAAATACTACACCGATATTATACACTAAATGCATTCCTCTGCAATGTATATTTTGATACTCACTGGTACGCTACATGTTAATGTATGACATTATTAATATATGTATATACACGCTGTGTTTATTAATATTTGTTGTCTGCCCGCCACACACCTGTTTCCCCCCCATCTGTTAACAGAAGGGCGAGAATTTTGCTGTGTCCACAAAGTGCCCGGCAACCGTAGGCGGTCAATAAATATCTGCAGGAAGAGCAAATCAATAGCTAATGAAAGAAAACATACAAAGAGGAACCAGCGTCCCCTATCGCCTGGCTGCTGCCGGCGCTGCTTTAACCTGCTTCCCCGCCAGGCTCCGCCCCAGGTGAGCGCGGGGGAGCCGGGGCCCACTGCGCCTGCGCAGGCCGCCCCTCCCCGACCGCGGGTTCGAGTCCCGGCGCGGCGAGCACTCCTTTGCCAGGCGGGCGCGGCGGAGGGTTACAGGCGGCGGCGGCGGCGGCGGCGGCGGCGGGGCCGGCGGGGGCGGGGCCGGCCGGTGACTTACGGGAGGCGGCGGCGCGGGCCCCGGCTCCGGCTCCGTCGCGCGCTCCCCGCTGCCGCGCCGCCGCCCGCGTCCGTCCCGCCCGCCCGCCGGCCCAGCCCTCGCCGCAGCCATGTCCAAGGAGGCGCGCGCCGGGCGCGAGGAGATCATGGAGTGCCAGGTGATGTGGGAGCCCGACAGCAAGAAGCGCGCGCACATGGACCGCTTCCGGGCGGCCGTCGGCGCCGCCCGCGGCCGGGCGCTGGGTGAGTGCGGGGCGCGCGGCCGGGGCCACCTGTCGGGGCGGCGTGACCTTCCCGGGGACGGGAGGGTCCCTCCTCCCGGGCGTCGCCGCCAGGCCCCTCCTGGTGGTTGGGGTGGTCTCCTGGTGCCCCGTTTCTGCTGCTGGGGTTGGGGGGGAGAGAGACCCTTGACATGGGGGGGGGACCTTCTCACTGGGGTTTTGTACCCCACTCTGTGTGCGTGTGGGGGTGCCACCCCTCTGCAGCATCTCCCTTGCATGTGGGGGTCCCCGTCTCCCCAGGAGGGTCACCCCTCTGGAGGTGGCAGCCCTGCTGTTGGCTGTGAGGTCCCTAGCTGGGCGTTCCTGCTTGTAAGGGGCTCCCTGCTGCCTTGGCCTCCAGCCAGTGGGGGCTTCCTCCAGGACAGAGCGCCTTGCCGACTTGTGGGGGTCCCTTGCCAGCTCACAGTACCTTGCGCTCCCCTCCAGCACGCTGCTTCTGCGAGAGGCCAGCGCCTGGAAGGATGGTCAGGGGGGAGCCCTTCCCGTTGTGTGAGCTTGGCCAGCCCCTGAGCGGAACCTGGCCAAGGACCCTCCTGACAGCCACAGCCCTGGCCCTCAGAAACCACCTGTTTGGGCGAGGAGCATTCCACGTGCTCTTTCCCGACTCTAGTTGGCTTGAGCAGCTACCTGCTCCACCTGCCCCGCACTGCCTCCCCTGTGCTCCTCAGAGATTTTCAACTCATCACAGCTGCCTTCTCCCCTGCTTACCTCTCAGCCGGCTGCAGGGACCCCCTTGTTTCTGTTGGTGGCATCACTGTCCTTCATCATCCCCACACAAATGGAGACCCGGGTCATCTGGCCTGCACCGGGAACCTGCCTCGGTGACACGGCTTTCCTGCACCCACCCTTTCCAGCCCCATGCCAGGGTTCTGGGGATCTTCCTCCCTCTTCTCCGAACAGTGGTTCCTGCTTCTTGCTTTCCCGCCCTGGCACCTCCGGTGCACCCTGCTTGCTCTGCCAGAGCAATGTGGGAGCACAGGTCTGGCTTTGTCTCTCCGTGGCTCAGATGTTTTCAATGGTTCCTTGTTGACCACGGAGTTGCAAACTGCCACCTGGCCGCTTCCAGGCCTCCACAGCACGGCGGAGCTTGTGCCGAGTCTCCCCCGCTCCTTGTCACTTGGGGTGTGTCTTATTACTCTCGGGGCTTCCAGGCTAGTTGATAAATCGTGTCGGATGGGGGAAGAGGAGCCTTGACCCCCAGGAAGAACCAGGGGGCTGGGTTGTGGGGTTACATTCTTCTTCTGTGTCACCTTGCCTTGATGCCATCTTTTCCTTTGCCAAAAGCAAGAATGTAGTACGGATGATCTGGTGCTTGTCTCGCCCTGACATCCCCAAAATAATTTCCCACAAGGACAGCCCTGGCAGGTGGCTCCGGTTACTAGCTGTGTGATCAGGAGGAGGTCATCCAATCTCCCCATGCCTCAGTTTCTTCTTCTGTACAGTGGGCATAACAAGAGGACCCATGTTGTTGGGTGCACGTGACGGTGACATGAATTGGTCAGGCCCCGTGCTCAGCTCTGCACCTGCACGTGTGGCTGAGGGAACACAGTGAGCCCTGGTAGCCCCAAGCTCTGCCTGCTGAGCTCCTCTCCCTCCTTCAAGGCTCTCAGACCGGGGCCCCGGGCCAGGCCTGATCCGCAGGCACACTGTTGAGTAGCCTGCGTTTACAAGTCGGGAGGCCGCACCTCAAAAGGAAGCCTTCCAAACTTCTGAAAACCCCAAGGCCTGTGACGCTGGCCGTGTTGCCACGTGGTAGCAATCGGCGGGAGTCTGGGGTGGTGTGTAGAGCTCGCCCGTTGTCCTTGCCCCGTCTTACCGCTCCTGATGGTGAACTTCCGCCTGCTCCCCCCTTTCCCGTGCCTGGCCCTGGGGGTTTGGGGCTTTGCTTTAAGATCCAACTCAAATGCTGCATTCTCTTTGATTATTCTCCTTTTTCCTCTGCTAGCCAAGTGTATGTACTTCGGGCTTTCCTGCCTTGCCTTTTTGGGCATTTGTGAGCATTCCTGCTGCTTGGAGACAGCACCCACGGACTTGTGCCCTTTGTGCCCCGACAGTGGCTTGCTTGTAGCTGGTGCACAGCACTGACCGGATGTGAACACAGAGCAAGGCACACATCCTCCCGTGCCCCCCGCCCCCTGTGAGCCCATCTTCCCAGACCAAGGTTGACGGGAGTTTTCTGTGCCTGCATTTCGGGAGGCGCAGGGCCCTGTGGCGTTGCCTGTACTCTTTGCCACTCCCAGAGCCGTAGGTCGGTTTGTTCCTGCCGCTGCTTCCAGCCAAACTCACCTGAGGCTTCCCTGCACACCCACGCAGGGCTGGGTGGTCTGGGGCAGCCTTCCTCAGGTGAAGCCTGCGGCTCCAGCCCAGCGCGTGAGCGTGTGATCCCAGGTCTCTGTCTCAAGGCTTCAGGGGACGTGGGGGACGTGCTGAACGTCCCAGCCCTCTGTAATTAGGGAGCAGGGAGGTAGCACCAGCTTCCAAGAACATGCTCTTTTGGAGGACTGTGCCAAGTGTCTTCCACAAGCTGCAGGCCTACCCTGTGTGCGCATAGCTGGATAGAGTTTGCCGACAGAAAGAGGGCTCAGTCCCTGTTCTCCATAGCTCAGTGGAGCTGGGGGAGAAGGCTCCCCACGCAGAGATAGCGCCACAGTTAGTCCATGCTTGTTTATTTATTTATACATACATATATGCATACATACATACTTACAGAGTCTTGCTTTGTTGCCCAGGCTAGAGTGAGTGCCGTGGCATCAGCCTAGCTCACAGCAACCTCAAACTCCTGGGCTCAAGTGATCCTCCTGCTTCAGCCTCCCGAGTAGCTGGTACTACAGGCGTGAGCCACCACGCCCGGTTAATTTTTTGTTTCTATTTTTAGTTGACTGGCTAATTTTTCTCTTTTTATAGAGATGGGGGTGTCTCCCTCTTGCTCAGGCTGGTCTCGAACTCATGACCTCTAGCGATCCTCCTGCCTCGGCCTCCCAGAATGCTGGGATTACAGGTGTGAGCCATCACGCCCAGCTTCGGTGTCCATGTTCTCGGGCACAGTGGTTAAGACGTGAAATCACTGCCTTTGAGCTCTTGTGCCTTTTGGGGACCAGTGGTGGTGAGTTTGCGTCAGCAAAAATCAAACTCTCCTCTCCAGCAGACCATTCCTCATCCATGTTTCTGAACCGCTCAGACGTCCCTGCCACTCCTTAGGTGTGTCCATCTTACGATTGAACTGCCAAGACTTCCCTTCTGACGTTTGTCTGAGTTGTGTGTGCCATTTTATTTTATTTTTAGAGAATTACGATGACTTGTACCATTGGTCAGTTGAGTCATATTCAGACTTCTGGGCAGAGTTCTGGAAATTCAGCGGAATTATCTTCTCGCGCATGTATGATGAGGTAAGGAGAGGTTTTCCTTGTGTGGTATCTTTTTCTGTGGCTGTGTTTCAGAGTGAAATGTTAATTTTGGGGAATACTGAATCGTATCTCCTTTTGCAACCTCACGTTGACAGGAAAAAGTCATTGTCCTAGAGAACTGGCACTAACTTATCATGGGCCCCACCGAGACCTTGCAGTCTGTGGTTGGATCTTCTGTTGTGTGGTAGACCCCAGACCCTGTCCTGGGAACTCGAGTGATCCTAAGCACTGAGTAGTAGGACCCTTAGTGGTAGATTTTTTTTAAAAAAATGTTTAATTATGGTAAAATACACATAACATAAAATTTACCATCTTAATCCTTTTGAAGTGTACAGTTCAGTGGTATTAAATACAATTACATCGATGTTTAAACTATCAGTAGTTTTGTTATTTTTTTAAACCTGCATTTTAGAGAACTTTTTATTTTTATTATTTTTGAGACAGAGTCTCACTCTGTTGCTTGGGCTAAAGTGTCGTGGCATCAGCTTAGCTCACAGCAACCTCACATTCCCGGGCTCAAGCAATCCTGCTGCCTCAGCCTCCTGAGTAGCTGGGACTACAGGCATGTGCCACCATGCCCGGCTTATTTTTTCTATATATATTAGTTGGCCAATTAATTTCTTTCTATTTATAGTAGAGACAGGGTCTCATTCTTGCTCAGCCTGGTTTCGAACTCCTGACCTCAAGCAATCCACCCGGCTCACCTCCCAGAGTACTAGGATTATAAGCATGAGCCAGCGTTCCCGGCCTGTAAAATGATTTGATAATGGTTTGGGCCTATGAGATAGCTGGCTTCCTGGGCGGCAGGCTCACGTTTATTTATTTGTGATGAAGACCTCATGCACGTGTGTATCTCGGTTTGCTGCTGTTGTCCGCAGGTTGTTGACACATCGAAAGGAATCGCAGACGTCCCCGAGTGGTTCAAAGGCAGCCGTCTCAACTACGCAGAGAACCTCCTGCGGCATAAGGAGAATGACAAAGTCGCCCTTTATGTTGCGCGTGAGTCCTGATGACACACAGACGTGGACATTCTAGAGGGTGCATACATACGGTGCCAACTATATGGAGAGGCTCTGAGGCATGCAGAAACCACAGTATAGGATTTGCAAACAATATCTTGGCACCTTTCTGATGTAGTTAAGACTTATGTTGACTTTGTTTTTCCAGGGGAGGAATAGGGCCAGAGACACCCAATGTTACGTAACTAGCTTGAGTCACTTGGAGAGTTAGTAGAGGAATTATGGCTAGAATCTCTTTTTATTATATTTAATTTTTTTATATATATATTTTAAAGGCTGGTCAAGTGGAGCAGTGGGAGTGGAGAAGGAACAAAGAAATCTGTAACTGGTTGTGATGAATTAGTTGTAAACACCACTACACTTGGACGCACCTTGGCTTCTCCTTTTAAAATATAGTTTAGGCTGGGCGAGGTGGCTCACGCCTGTAATCCTAGCACTCTGGGAGGCCCAGGCAGGAGGATTGCTTGAGGTCAGGAGTTCGAAACCAGCCTGAGCAAAGCAAGACCCTGTCTCTACTATAAATAGAAAGAAATTAATTGGCCAACTAATATATATGTAGAAAAAATTAGCCCAGCATGGTGGTGCATGCCTGTAGTCCCAGCTACTTGGGAGGCTGAGGCAGTAGGATTGCTTGAGCCCAGGAATTTGAAGTTGCTGTGAGCGAGGCTGACGCCACGGCGCTCACTCTAGCCTGGACAACAAAGTGAGACTCTGTCTCAAAAAAATAAAATAAAGTTTAAAGACTATTTCAATTTATGTATTAACCTATCTCTGGCAGAATTGTAATGAATGGCATATTCTAAATAAACTAGGAGTTTTCTTAATAAAGAGATAGTGTGGTTAGCCCCCTAATTAGTCTTTTGATAAAGTTGAGTGTTTATGAAAGATAACATTGGATATATCTAGTATTGTTAGAATTTGGGGTATTTCATATAAGTGCATTTTTTTTTAAAAGTTTAAGGAGTTTATTTCTATCCCTGAGACCTTTTAATGATATATAAGTGGATTTTCCCCTTGAGTAGTAACACTTTATCCTTTTTAGACACATTTTATTAAGTTGTGGGGAAATATGTTTAACTAGAGGAGATTGAACAACATGGAGCCTTTTGTTTTCATGACTCAGGACTTCCAGGCTGGGTGCAGTGGCTCACACCTATAATCCTAGCACTCTGGGAGGCCAGGGCGGGAGGCTCGCTCAAGATCAGGAGTTCGAAACCAGCCTGAGCAAGAGCGAGACCCCGTCTCTACTATAAATAGAAAAAATTAGCCGAGTGTGGTGATGTGTGCCTGTAGTCTCAGATACTCGGGAGGTTAAGACAGGAGGATCGCTTGAGCCCAGGAGTTTTGAGGTTGCTGTGAGCTAGGCTGATGCCATGGCACTCTAGCCTGGGCAACAGAGTGAGACTCCATCTCAAAAAAATAAAAAAAGATTTCTATTTTTTAGACGGTGCCAAAATCTAATGCTCTTGAGCTTGCGAGGTGTGAAGGCTGCTTTGCCCTTGTACTTTCACAGAGGCCCCCGGAGGGCAGTGTGCTCTGCCCTCACATCCAGGTTTCTGTGCTGCTCCTGTCCTGACCTTGCTGCCTGCTGCCACTCCTCGAAGGTGCCAGCGTCCTTGCCTCTAGCAACCCTCGAATTCACTACTAGTCACTACATTTAATCAGCAGTGGTGTGGGAAGTCAGGCTGTTGTGCTTGTGCGAGTACAGTGGTGCCCAAGGTAGGGGGAAACGGGCCTAAGTGCAGATTTCAGGGTTCAAGTCCCAGTTCCACACACTCAGTAGCTGTGTGACCTTGGGTAGGTCACTCAGCCTCTCTGGGTCTGTTTCTGCATCCATAAAATGGGAAGGATGGTGATACCTACGTCAGGGTTATTGCAGGGATTAAGGGAGTGTGTCTGTATCTATTAACAGGTAGCTCAGCACCGAGTCCTTGGCACAGAGGAAATCTGCATAATTCTCAGTCTGTTACATGTCCAAAATCCCTGTGTAGCTTTCATTTATTTTTACTTTTGGTATTTTAAAAATCATACTAAAAATTTAATTGTGCTAAAGGCAAGAGTTAATCGAACACTTATTTTTGTGTAGGACATCTTGCAGGACAAGACTGAAAAATAAGCTGAAGTCATGTTCTGCCTCCAAGATATTAAAATGTAGTCATGGGAATTAGGCCACCATACATTGAAACAGGTGACAGCTTAAAGTAGTCGCGTAATTAAGTGCCTACCTGAGTCTCAGAGTTGGCAATGTTGATCAGAAGCCCAGAGAAAGTCTAATTCACTGTGGTGCAAAATACTCATCACAAAATGAATTTCCACTTTTGTAGATTTCCAGGGCATTTCACTGTCTCACTAGATCAGCACGAGAAGCCAAACCGCTGACTGGCCGGAGTGGCCTGCCCAGCCTGCCCGGCTCCCCAGCCAAGGGCTCCCCCGCCGCCTCGGGAAGGACCAAGAGCCCCTGTGGAGCTTTTAGAACCGTGGCTGCCCAGTTCCCACTGCGACCTGCAGGGGACCAAGGCTCTCATGAATTTTTGAAGCCCACAGTTGTTTGTTTGTTTCTTTTTTTTTTTCCAGACGGAGCCTCGCTTTGTTGCCTAGGCTAGAGTGAGTGCCGTGGCGTCAGCCTAGCTCACAGCAACCTCAGACTCCTGGGCTCAAGGGATCCTGCTGCCTCAGCCTCCTGAGTAGCTGGGACTACAGGCATGCGCCACCATGCCCGGCTAATTTTTTCTATATATATTAGTTGGCCAATTAATTTCTTTCTATTTATAGTAGAGATGGGGTCTCGCTCTTGCTCAGGCTGGTTTCAGACTCCTGGCCTTGAGTAATCCGCCCGCCTTGGCCTCCCAGAGTGCTCGGATTACAGGTGTGAGCCACCGCACCTGGCCCCACAGTTGTTTCTGATGCTCATCCCTGGTTAGGAACCACAGAGTGTCGTCTTTACATAGTAGTTGGGCTGTTTAGGATCATCTTACTCTTTTCCTTGGTTCTTAGCTTCGATATAGTTAAGGCAGAGGGGGTGAGTGGCCTGGGGACGTCACGCCAGTGCTCTGTCTTGCTCTCTCATGGGACATCCGCATTGCCATGCAGCCTCCTGCCCATTCACTTGTTCCTCCCATCGGCATTAGCTGCCTCCTCCGTGCAGCTACGGATGGGCCACATTCCGTACCTAGGAGACTCCCACGGGACTCCCCTGGCCCAGGCACGGCTGCTGTGTGAGCCCCTGGGCACCAGCCCATGGGTCCTTCACGATCCTGAAGACCTACAATGCTGGGTCTCTCTTTTATCCTCCTTTCCTGATCCCTTTAAATGTGCACGTGCTGGTACCCGAGGTCTCGGACGCCTTGTGAGGTCCTGGTTTCTCCTGCTGGAAAGTGGGAGCAGTCAAATGTGAATCTTCTTAAAAAAAACACTGAAAATGGAAACTCAGTGATGTGCCTGCTTGCTGCTGGTGACGAAGCCAGTCTTCCCAGAACTTGTCACATGGGCGTCTGGGTGGGGACGGAACTGGGTGTTCTCTCTCCCTCCCAGAGATGTGCATGGGATTGGCCGAACCCAACCAGGTGCCCTTTACTTACTTACTTATTTATTTATTTTTTGAGAATAATAAATAGCCTCGCTTTGTTGCCCAGGCTAGAGTGAGTGCCGTGGCGTCAGCCTAGCTCACAGCAACCTCAAACTCCTGGGCTCAAGCAATCCTCCTGCCTCAGCCTCCCGAGTAGCTGGGACTACAGGCACGCGCCACCATGCCCGGATAATTTTTTCTATATATATTAGTTGGCCAATTAATTTCTTTCTATTTATAGTAGAGATGGGGTCTCGCTCTCACTCAGGCTGGTTTCGAACGCCTGACCTCGAGCAATCCGCCCGCCTCGGCCCCCCAGAGTGCTAAGATTACAGGCGTGAGCCACCACGCCCGGCCCCTTTACTTATTTTTGAAGCCCACTTCTGTCTCGAAGTGTGGGTTATAATTCTGTGTCTCACACCCCTCCCCCTTCCTGCCACCCCCAAATCCTTTTCCTTTCTTTAATGAGTTCTCTCCTTCCTCATGTTCACAATGAGAATGAATGCCCTCAAGCCAGGGGTGAAATTTAGTTTATGAATTGTATATCTCACTTAAGCAGGGTCCGGAGTGGGCCAGTCATTGGCTTGGGGACGTTAAGATCATTGTGTTTCATTTTCTGCACTTTTCGCTTACTCTCCAGCCGGGCGCAGGTCCTCAGGGAGCTCTGCGCTGTGCTTGCCCAGGCGTCCTCAGCAGAACTTGCCCTCCTAGTGTGACCCTAGGCGAGGCCATGTGAGGCTCTCCTAAGGAAAAAAATACGTGCACAGCTGTCTTCACGCCCCAGCGAGTAGCGCAAAACAACATGCATTAGCCCATCGGTGTTTTTACCATTAGAACAGCTGCCTGTGCGGCACATTTTGTCTTGGAAGAGTAGATTTCAGGTTCCTGATTATTTTTACAGGATAGAAAATTACCTGGGTTGAGAATACGGAAGAGGTAACTAAAAGGCTACCCCGCGGAGGTGAGGCAGCATGTACAACTTTAAGCGAAGAGGAAAAAGCCAGCTTTATATTAAAGGGAAATTCGGATGTTTGTTCACTTTGGGAAAAAGACGCTTCATGTTGTAAAATTGAAAAGCCATCAGCAATCAGGAATAAATATTTGCATCAAAGGGTTAACATCTTTCCTGTAGAAAGTGCATTCCAGTCATTTTCTCACACCTTGTGGGGTTATCTTGCCATGTTGTGAGTCATTTATTATCTCGGTTTCTGTGGTTATACCCCGGCAGGGGCTCGCTGGGTGGTTGCTGGTCAGGTTGCCGTGATGATGTGGCCTGCAGCTGCCGTCATCTGAAGGCCACACCGAGGCTGAAGGATCCACACCCAAGACGGTGGCTGTTGGTGGCAGGCCTCTGTCCTCCAGCGGCCGGTCCTGTGACCTCACAGCGTAGCAGCTGGCTTCCCACAGAGTGACCCACGTGGGAACTGCAGTGTCTTTTATGACTAGGGCTCAGACGTCACTTGTCACGTCCACAATAACCCCTTGGCCACCCGGGTCAGGCGTGCATACTGGGTCGTCTCACCAGGCTGCCAGGTGAAAATCGGCATCTTGCTGTTTTACTGTACCTTTCTTTGATAACTAGTGAGGTTGATCATTTTCTTTTCGTTTTTATTTTGAGACAGAGTCTCACTCTGTTACCCAGGCTAGAGTGTAGCGGTGTCATCGTAGCTCACTGCAGCCTCGAATTCCTGGGCTCAAGTGATCCTCCTGCCTCAGCCTCCCGAGTAGCTGGGACTACAGGTGCACACCATGATGCTTGGCTAATTTTTTTTCTATTTTTCGTAGAGACAGGGTTTCTTTCTTGCCCAGGCTGGTCTTGAGCTCCTGACCTCAAGTGATCCTCCCGCCTGGGCCTCCCAGAGTGCTAGGATTGTAGGTGTGAGCCACCGCACCTGGCCTTTATTTTCTTTTTTATTCTTTTTTTCTGGAAAGTCAAACTTTTCTACAGCGAGCTTGCGTTACCTTTATGATTTTTTAGAAAAATTAACGAAACCAAACCAAGGGTGGACTACTACTCAGTGATAAAAAGGAAAGAATTATTGATGCATACTTTAGCGAATTTTAGCAGTGTTGCACCAAATGGAAAAAGCCAATCTCAAACGGCTGCCCACTGTATGATTCCATGTAAATAACATTGTTAAATGACAAGATTGTAGAGTTAGAGGATAGGTTAGTGATTGTCTGGGGAGAGTGATGGGGGGTCAACTATAATCGGCCAGCGGGAGGGAAGCGTTTGAGTTGGTGAAAATGTTCTTAGTCTTGACTACATGAAATGTCCCAGGATGACAAAGGAGGGTGCACACTTCTGCACACCCAGGTGGCATCCATGGCGTTTCCTGGCTTCGCTGGTGTATCTATGTGGGAACCGGGTGGAGGGAACACGGGACCTCTGTGCTATCTTTGCAACTTCCTGTGAATCTGTAATTATTTCAAAAATAAAAAATAAACACCCACAACCTAAATCAAAAGATTCTTCACTTAATAAAAGCATTCCCAATAGAAAATCTATTTTTTTTGAGACAGGGTCTCACACTGTTCTCACTGCAGCCTGGAACTCCTGGGCGCAAAGGGTCCTCTTGCCTCCTCCCGCCAAAGTGCTGGGATTATAGGCATGAGCCACCGCGCCCAGCCTCAGTAGGAAATCTTTAAATGGCTGATGTTGTTAGTGCATTTCCAAAGCTGATTTTCACGCAGCCTTTCTTTTCCATAAAGTTGAGCTGACCTGCATCTTGTCTTGCGTCCCTGCATCTGTGTGATGTTTTCCCCGGGCACAGGTTAATAACCTGCCTTGAAACAGCTGGGAGTTTTCATTCAGTGGTTTGGAACCTGTCTTTTTAGGGTGATCTGTGTATGACTTGTCGTTTTTTTCTCTTCCCAGGGGAAGGCAAGGAGGAGATTGTGAAGGTGACTTTTGAAGAGTTGAGGCAGCAGGTGGCCTTATTTGCTGCAGCCATGAGGAAGATGGGTGTGAAAAAAGGAGATCGGGTGGTCGGTGAGTAGTTTTGGTGCTTGAGATGGTTGGGGGAGGGGAGACCAAGGCAGAATGAACGGCTTGGAAGGCGGAGACAACTTTTGAATGAGGTGGCGTCATGTTATATTACGTAAAACCTCATAGGACTTCAATTGTTCCAAAGAAAATTGTTGGAAGAGTACCCTGTTGTGTAAAGGCAGGGATTTTCTTTGTTTTAGTCCCTGTCTCTGCTTTGTCTAGAGCCTGAAACAATTCCAAGAACATCAAAGGTGTGCAGTCAAGCCTAGTTGGCTGGATTAATGAAGGCGTGCTTAGGAGTTAGCCCTGCAGTGAGGTGGGAGAGGGGAGGGCAGTCCAGGCAGCAGAGACAGTTGTGCAAAGGCCCGGGGGCTGGTGAGAGGGAGGTTTCTGCAGGGGTGACAGGAGCTCTGTGGGCAGGAGGTGGGGCCAGTGCCCTGGACTGGTCCTAAGGGCCTTGTCCACTGTCACCTGCTCTGCCTAGAACTTCCCGAGCCTTTGTCTGTTCTGACTACCGGTCCCCCCGAACCCCAAAGCAAGGGAAGGAAGGTGTATAGGACCCAAAGACGGTAGGAAGTGGGAAGCGGGACCCTCCAGACACTTGGGCTGAGGCCCTGTTTGGGGACTGTTGTTTCAGAAGGAACCAGGGCTGGAGTTGGCGGACGGTGACTGTGAGGCCTGGGGTCCCGGTCACTCTCCCTCCCTGAGCTGGCCCCCTTTTTTGTTCCCTCGGGTAGCAAGTAACGATTTCCTCCTGAAAACACCTTAGGGGTTTGTCTTACAGTTTTCCTTTCACCTTGACTTCTGGAAAAAAATCTGAAGTCTTGTAAGTGCACCTGTTCTTTGTCCTGAGGAACTTGGCTTCATTCCGGTGTGGGTGGGTATACTGCAGGGAGGGGCAGGTGCAGACAGGCCGGGTGACTTCTCCAAACAGCCCTGGTGCTTAGGGCGCTTGACACCCTCCCCCGCCCCCAGAATGGGGCAAGGGCCACAGGACGGGGGTGTCGAGAGAAGCTGCCAGCCAGGAGCTCAGGCATTGGAACCCTGGTGTTTGGCAGGGGTGTGCCTCTCCCAGGGGAACTTACTGCACACTGCAGCTTGTTTGCGGAGAGGGAGGAGTGGCTGGGTGGCCTTATCGTATGCAAGACAGTGGATGGCTGCGCCTAGAATCCTGTGCACAGCGTCTGCTTGGATAACAGAGCTGGCCGTGACGTTAGTGCTCAATGTATTCATACTTTGGTTGACTAGGAAGGTGTCAAATGGAAAGGGACATGCCAGGTGACCTCCCCGTCTTAGCCCTCGTTGGAATGTTCTGCATGTCCTCAGGGTTCACCCGCTTTGTCGAGGTCCCTGCACAGACATTGCCGCCTCAGAGGCCAGCTCTGGTGAGCTTTGGAAACGTAGTCACATGTCCCCGCACCTGCTTCACTTTGCTTTACCGTCCTTACGGCCCTCCTGGAGCCACGGGGCTATGTGTGTGTTTGTGTCACGTGTGTCCTCTACTGCTGGTGGCCCAGCCTCTGTCTTCTGTCTCGGTGTGTAAAGAGTGCCTGACATGTAGTTGGCACCTAATAGATATTTATCGAGTGAATGAGTATGAGGACTGGGCTGGTGATTGGAACAGGCATTTATTTTTTAATTTTTAATTTTTTTTTAGACAGAATCTCTCTGTGTTGCCCGGGCTAGAGTGCCGTGGCGTCAGCCTAGCTCACAGCAACCTCAAACTCATGGGCTCAAGGGATCCTTCTGCCTCAGTCTCCCGAGTAGCTGGGACTACAGGCATGCGCCACCATGCCCAGCTAATTTTTTCTGTATATTTTTAGTTGGCCAATTAATTTCTTTCTATTTTTAGTAGAGACAGGGGTCTCGCTCTTGCTCAGGCTGGTTTCGAACTCCTGACCTTGAGCAATCTGCCCACCTCGGCCTCCTAGAGTGCTAGGATTACAGGCGTGAGCCACCGCACCTGGCCAGAACAGGCATTTTTGAGGTTGAAACCTCATTTTTCTTGGGTCCTTCTTGGTCCAATTTAATCCATACTCTTTCAAGGGCTACCAAAGAAATGCAAAAGGTTCTACTTTCTAGTTTCCGTTTTTTAAAATCTCTTTTTGGAGCAAATGTTTTTGAGGGAAGGAGAAACAGAATGGGGCATGCTGGGAGACTGTCAAGATGCCTTTGGGCTCTGCTTGGCTTGAGCGCTTTTCGAGGATCCTGGCTGGGACAGCAGTCTGCCCTGTCCGTAACCACAAGGGCAGGGGACTGCGTTTGCCAGGACAGGACACTAGGGAATGTGCTTGGGGAGAAGGGCTGGCTCCTCACCACTCGTCAGTCAGCACGGAGTCAGCTGGAACTTGCAGCCTGCCTGGCAGTGAGTCCCGCCCTGCCCGTGGGGGCGACACTGCTGGGACACTGTGCTGTACACTCGCAGCCGCGTTTAGTCTCCTCACAGACTCAGCACAGGTCTCGGGCTGGCGTCTGCAGGCAGAGCCCTGGGGCTGAGTGGACGGCGGGATTCTCCACCCCTGCGCTTTGCGTGCTTGTGACCTAGCAGGGGAGGTGCGTTTGAATCCAAAGAAATGGAAGTACAAGCTGCAGGGGAGAGGGGTGAGGGCTGTCCAGGGAGCCCTGGCGATCACCTGAGAGCTGCCCCGGGCTCAGGTGAGGCTTTTGGCCATGGCCCTTCTGCCCCTTAATGCCTGTGCCCAGGTCTTTTCCTTTGGGATGTTTACAGTGATCTGCTTAATTGAGCGTCATCTCTCGGCTATAAGGGTTTGTTCTCTGCTTCTGTTGTCACTAAAGGCAGTGGATGGATGGCCTGGGCACCTCCTCTGCCCTCCGAGCTGGTCTGTGGCTCTCAACTGCACTGATGTGTCCTTTGTTCCCTCTTCCTCCTCCCCATCCGTCCATCCACCCAGCTGTCTGTCCGTCTGTCCATCCATTTATCATCTATCCACCAGCCAGCAAATATCTGAGGGACTTGATCGGACACAAATGATTAAAAGGACAAGACAGGCAAAGTCCCAACCCCCTATGTGAGAATCAGATGTTAACCCCCCTGGTGATTATTCATTTGCAGTTATGGCGAGTTTGGTGAAGGGAGAAATAAAGTGTGTGTTACAGGTAGGAGTGAAAGGGCCGTGGAGAAGCCCTCCCTGTGGAAGTTTGGTTTGAGTTAGGAGCCGAGGGATGAGCGTGCGTGGAGTGGAGAAGGCTGGCGCGTGTGGAAGAGGGCTGGGGGAGGGCTGACAATGTGTGCAAAGGCCCTGCGGCAGGAGCAGCTTAGAGCAACTGCAGAACTGAGTTCTGCAACTGCAGAACAGGAGGCTGTTGTGACCAGGTCCCATAGCGGGAGGGGAGCAGAGGCCGGGGGAGGGAACGGGGCTGGATTAGAACACAGAGAATGGACCAGGGTGGGGGCAGTGGGGAGTGGACAGGCTGGCAGCAGGTGATTCCGGTGGCGGGGCGGGTAGCTGCGATCCTCAGGCAGGTCAAGCCAGCCCCCCCGCCCCGCTCTGACCCTGGCCCTGGCTCTCAGAGGAACCTTTGGAAGTCTGCTGCCCCCAGCACACCCGAGCCCGAGCCTTTCTCCCTGTGTCTTCCCGCAGGCTACTTGCCCAACAGCGAGCACGCCGTGGAAGCCATGCTGGCCGCGGCGAGCATTGGCGCCATCTGGAGCTCCACGTCCCCGGACTTCGGTGTGAACGTGAGTGTGGGTCCCCATCGGAGGGGGGGACTGTGCCCTGAGAGCGTCCTGGGCAGGGGCAGCTGCGGGTGGGATTCCTGGGGAGCCACGCGGCAGTGGCAGTGTCACGACAGCCTCCCGCCGCCCTGGCCGGTGACGGGAGTAACGCGAGAGAAAGATCTGGATGGAGGGAGCTGCATCTTGTTTTCAAATTTAAAGGCAAACTGGCTCTTCTTCCTTCAGGTGGCCCTAATGTCCCCATTGTGATTATGTGGCCTTGGCAGGTGGTGTAGGCAGGGGTCAGTGTCGTTAGGCCTCGTCTTCCTCACCTGTGACTTAGTGACCACGTGGTGTTTCCTAAATGTTCTTCCTCTGAGGACGGTTTTCCAGATTCGCCCTGGCGCTGTTGCTCACAGAAGTTCCCAGGGACCTTGCACTGACGTCTGCTGTTGCCTTCCCTCCTTGGGGCCGTACTCTATGCTGTGTGCTCTGGGAGGGTGGGCACGGCCTCCCACGGGACAGCAGAGCTCCTGGCACTGGCCTCTGGTGGCATCTGAAGCCCGGGGAGGGGGTAGGGGCACCTCCCCTCTGCAGCAGCTGCCGGCCTCTAGCCTGTTCTCCCGGCTGCGCCCAGGCTGGCAGATGCCACTCCCGGCCGGCTGCAGTCCAGCGGGTTCTGCCTGTCTCGGGAGGACCCAGTGCTGGCGTGTGGCCCTGCGGCAGGCACCGTCCTCCGGACATTGCCGTCCTGGCTTTGGGCCGGGCCAGGGCGTCTTGGGAGCTGCTCCGGAGCATGAGGTGCTGGCTGCCGACGCCTGCACTAGATGGCAGCATGGCTCTGCCGGCACCGCCGGCTTCAGCCGCTTCGGGGAAAAGAATCCTCCCAGGTGCCGGGGGCTGTGTCTCAGGGCCAGAAAACGACAAGGCCAAATGCCTTCCTGCTAAGACGATTCGGTCTTATTAGGTGACCCAGGTGTGGGGTCCTCTCTCCAGCCTGCCGCTTGGTGGCTTCATGGCGGGCGATATCCGCAGTCGTGCTGCTCCCCTGCGTGGGAGGCCACGTGGCTGACACGCAGCACAGCGCCTGCTCCTACGGACACCTGGGTGTCTGTGAGCTGAGTAAGGACCTGGGACAGATGTCTTTACGACAGGGCCAGGTGCTGTGATGGGCTCTGAAGTTAGTGCTGGAGCCCGTGCCGCCTGCCCGTAGGGTTATTAAGCAGGTGTTTTACAGGCCCGGGGGCGCGGGGCCTCCTGACAGGTGGATGCACCTGCCCACGGACAGCGTAGTTACCTCTCCTCGCCTAGCCAGGCGGGGTGCCCAAGGGGCCTCTCTGTTGGGGTGCCACAGACTGTGGTGGGCTGTGCAGGGAGGCCCGGAGCAGCCGTCTCTCCTTGGTGATGCTGGGGGACGCGTTTCTGCTCCGTCACCACCCTGTGCTTTACTCCTGCCCCGGCCCTGGCCCTCCTCCCTCCTCCCCTCACCCCTGCTGGTTGCCTGGGAGTCTCAGCTTGTCTTATCAAGGCATCTGGTCTTATCAAGGCGCCAGGTGAGCCGGAAGTGCTCTGTCCTTGGGGTTCCCAACCTTCCAGCCTCACCATGGTCTCCAGGTAGGATATTTCGAGCTCGTTGGTTTTTTCTTTGTTTCCTTTGAGCCTTTGTCATCTTCAAAGATGTTAGGGCCGCCCACCCTCTGACATCCGCACACCTGAGGGCCCAGCCTGCAGCCCTTGTCGTCCTAAAGCATTTTCAGGTGGCTGTGTGTGTGTTGTGTGTGTGTGTTTGTAAATAGGACAGCCGCTCCTCTCCCGCTGGGTGGTTGTCCGCATGATTCAATACCGGCTGTGGGTGTCAACGCTTGATTGGTTGCTAAGCAGCGTATTCAGGTCAGAGCTATGATCATAGGTGTGTGCGTGTTTCGCTGCGACGTGAAAGCAGTTCTAGAGCAGCTCCGGGCCGGGCCAGGCCGATAGGCAATTGCGGATGCCCAGAGGTCTTGCCCCTGCTTCCGCACCGGGAAAACTTCAGCCTTGTCCTGGGACCTCTGAGCCTTTTCATGGCATTCGGGTCCAGAACTCTGATTCTGAAACACTTGTCTCTGCAGTCTGGTCACTGTCACTGTGACTGGGGTCACCTCTGTGCCATTGGAGCCCCAGATCCCTGGCAGGCTGGGTCCTTTCACCCCGAGTGTGTTGTCACCGCGTGTGCTGGGATAGTGCTCTGAGATGCTTTGTTCGGTCTGTCCGGGTGTCTCAGCGCCTGTTTCCACTCTGCTGTCATTCTGGTGTCCTCTCCCATGCACAGTGCTGGTCTTGGTGGAGCCAGCACCCGAGCCAGACTGGCCCGGCTGCAGTCCCGGTCGTGCCATTAGCCAATTTCCAGGCTTTAGGCAAATTACCTACCCTGTTCCCGTCTCATCCGGGATATGGAGCTAATAATATTACGCCTCTCTCAGGCCCGTGTGAAGGTCAGACTGGCGAGTGCCTTTAATGAGCCGACAGTGGCGCCTGACACATAGTAAGCACTCGGCGAATGTCAGGTATTGTTTTTTTTTTTTTTTTTTTTGAGACAGTCTCACTGTGTTGCCCGGGCTAGAGTGCCATGGCGTCAGCCTAGCTCACAGCAACCTCAAACTCCTGGGCTCAAGCGATCCTCCCGCCTCACCCCCCTGACTAGCTGGGAGTACAGACATGTGCCACTATGCTCGGCTTTTTTCTCTTTTTCCTTTTTGGATTTTCCGTACAGAGGAGGTCATCTCGCTGTGTTGCCCAGGCTTGCCTGGAGCTCCCTGCCTCGGCCTCCTGGAGTGCTGAGATACCAGCGTAGCCACCTCGCCTGGCCAGTGTTATCTTTTTTCTTGATCATATTGGTTAAGAAGCTTATTTGATTGTGCAAAAAAGATTTTGATTTTGCTGATCACATCCGTCATTAATTTTTCCTTAATGTCCTTCATTCCTTTCTTTTCTTTTCCCTGACTACCTAAGCTACAAGTGTAGTTCATTGAAAACGATTGGAAATGGAAAACAATAACGACTTCATTGCTGTCCTGCCGTGTTCCTGGTAGATTGCGTGTTCCGGGGAGAAGGAATCCTGTCTGTGTGCTTCTCTGGCACCGTGCCTGGCACCTAGTAGTTGGAATAAAAAAATGCTCTCTACCCCCTGCGCTTCTGTTAATGCAGCTTCTCGTTTGGAAAATCGGGCAGTGTTGAAAGTAAACGCTCAATCCTTGAGCTTTTTAGCCCAGAGATGCTGCAGTTTGATCGTACGTCAGGATCATCTGGAGGGCTGCTGCAAACAGATTGCTGCCCCCTGCTCCCACCCGCCCCCAAGCGTTTCCGGTCCATTAGGCCTGGCGGGCCCAGGTGATGCAGGTGCCACCGCCTGGCACACTTGGAGCCGCTGCTTAGCCTCCTGCTGCGCCGGGGCCTCCCCTCCCCAGCCGGGAATCACCTGGGAGCGCTGAAAACAGCCACCTGGCCCGCTCCAGACCAGCTAATTAGTTACCCTAATGAGCTTCATTAACTTAATAGTCCCACCTCGGGTGGCTGTGATGCCAGCCGGGGTGGAGAACCCCAGCTCTGTCAGCTCCTTACACGGAGGTTCCGGCGTTGCCGTGTGCGCCCATGGAGCAGCCAGGCGCGGATTTTGAACCTCTCCCGTCAGCTGGTGTGCAAGGGAATAGTGTGTTTGTGGGTAAAAATCCCTTCATGTGAGGGCGGCTGGGAGGGGAACTGGACAGAGACCCGTCTTAGAGGGCTTTCGTCTGTGACGGCTGGGACTGGCACTCGGGGAGCTTCAAAGTGTGTCACGAGGCCACACTTGTCGGCTCACATCAGTTCTAGAAACGAGCCCCATGACCTGTGTGGGAGGAATCTCTTTTAGGAGAGAGGCTCCCGTGTGCAATGTAGACAGGCATGTGAGTGTGCTGAGCCTGGTGCTTAAAATGGGCTTGTTAACTAGTGTGTACATGTGTAGGGTTATGCCTTTGGCGGGCAAAAGTGTACCATTTGGAGGATTCTGGTTTCTCTTTAATTGAAGATTCAAAGAACCAGAATAATGGGATTGGGCATGGTGGCTCAGGGCTGTAATCCCAGCACTCTGGGAGGCCAAGGTGGGAGGATTGGTTGAGGTCAGGAGTTCAAGACCAGCCTGAGCAAGATCGAGACCCTGTCTCTGCTAAAAATAGAAAAATGAGCTGTGCGTGGTGGTGCACACCTATAGTGCCAGCTACTAGGGAGTCTGAGGCAGGAGGATCCCGTGAGCCCAGGAGTCTGAGGTTGCTGTGAGCTATGATGATGCCACAGCACTCTACTCAGGGCAATAGAGTGAGACTCTGTCTCAAGAAAATAAAAACAAAAACACAACAAAATAATGGGGCCACTTTGTAGTGCTATAGTTGCGTTTTTGGAAGGGGAATCTTCTTTTGTATATGTTAGAGGAGTCGTGTTAAAAGGCTCTTTCCCTGAACTGGGGAATCTTTTTGGTACCGCAGCTATGCACCCTGCAATCTTCCCGTTTCTCTGTATGTCTGCAAGTCCTTTTGGTATTTTTCAGTGGTGACACCTTCCTTGGCACGGTGGTGGTTGATCAGATGCAGGTCATGCTTTGATTGGCTCTCTTTATTGGCCACGGTGCTGGGGACACAGGGCTGTGGCTCCTACCTGGTGGTCCCATTGGCTACTGAAAGCTTTTGCCTTTTGGATGATCAATATTGACATTTTCCTCCCACTTTCAGGGTGTCCTGGACCGGTTTTCTCAAATTCAACCAAAGCTGATCTTCTCAGTGGAGGCCGTTGTCTATAATGGCAAAGAACACAGCCACATGGAAAAGCTGCAGCAGGTGGTTAAAGGTGTGTGGCCCTTACAACCTTGGCGGGCACGGCCGTGTGTGTGTGTCTGCGCTTGCGCCTTTAGGTGCTGCAAGCTACTAAAACCCTGTGCAGTCCCCACACCAGATCCTGTTACCTTTTGTTAAAAGAAAAACAAAATCAGCAACTAAGTATCTTTGCCCTGTAACCTTGAGTTTTCTCCTGCCCTACCTAAATTCCAGGACTACCAGACTTGAAAAAAGTGGTGGTGATTCCTTATGTCACCTGCAGAGAGAAGATCGATATTTCCCAGATTCCAAACAGGTGAAGAGCCAGCCACCCTCTGATGCGCAGGTCCTCGGGGAAGCCACACGAAATCCCACCCAGAAGTGGGCCTCACGGGTCTTTCTACGTGGAGTCGGTCGTAGCATTTTAGGAGTGGGGTTGGTTTTAGTTAAAATGATCATTTTGCGGGTGGAGCACCTGAGGCCCCGGAGCGAATCTCCCCAGGCCACCTAGGGAACGAGTGGTGGGAACAGAAGAGGTCCCAGGGGTCCTCACTCCTTCTGTCTCGTGTCCCTTTGACGTGGAAGGCTTGGACGGGCCAGTCCTCCCTGCACTGGCCACACAGTTTGGCATTGCCACTCGTGTGTACATGCATGTGCACACGTGGGTGCAAGTGCATACAACATGCACATGCAACATATATGAGTATGTGCACACATGCACACACGTGTATATGTATGTATGTACGCATGCAGGTACACACATATGTGTTTTCTCCTTTTAGAACCCGTGTGTGTTCCCCATTGCTAAAGACACCTTCCTTTGCTTTTCTGACATCTACAAACTGATAAGCCACATGGCTTGAGAACCAGATAGAATTGTGAACCTGTCAGTTTTGAATAGAGAGTAAGGAAATGGCTTATGGTTTGATCAAAGTGGACTTTGTCCCTGAAGTTCTTGGCGTTATCCTCCTTATTAAATCTTTCCTGAAACAGTTGTGGGCAGAGGGTTCAGGGACCGTGCAGGGAAGCTCTCCCTCAAGTGCCGGGTCTGAGCCGCTGAGAGGAGCCTGGTGAGTGGCCCATCGAGGCTGGTGGGAACGGGCCGTGGTGACATGGCAGGACATCCTCGTGTCCACGTGGGCAGCAGAGGTGGAGGACAGGAGGGATTGCAGAGGCCTTTTATTCAGGCCCACGGCAGTTGATGTGTGGCTTATTCTGACCGCCATGCATCAGGGTGCTCTGGGAGCACCGAGAGGTACCAGGCACACGTCCTGGCCTCCAGGGCGTGGAGGGTGGTTGGAGAGGTGAGACACGCTGGTGGGGGGTGAGCTGTGACCGCTAGGCCCAGCGGACACAGCCCCGTGCCCACTGAGTGCGAGGGAAGGGAAGTGCCCAAGCAGTTGAGAGCAGGGCCTGGTGGCCTCTCTGTGGGGCCTGGGGAGGAGGTGGCATCTGAGGTGGCCTTGCGGAATGAGCAGAGTCTGGGGACAGCTGTGCGTGCCAGGATTCCAGGGGACGAAGGATGCTGCAAGCAAAGTGTCGGTTTCTTGGGCTCACATGTCAGCTGTGTGACCCTGTGCAAGTGGTTAACCTCTGTGTGCCGTGGCTACTCCACCTATCAGGTGGTGGTGAGTGGAACTTTCCACACACCGGCTGTGAGGATTACAGGAGGTGGCGTTCAGCAGAGGTCACGCAGGCAGCTCTCGGCAGTACCGTCCTGTCGTGACGAGGTTGCGGTGGGCTCTGTCCCCTGGAGCGTCCGAGGCAGGACATGCGGAGCCCTCCCAGCAGGCCCGGCTGCTTGTCCCTGTGGTCTGTGGGAACCCTGCTGCCTTAGCGACCACCAGGTGACAGAGCCTGGTCCGTGTCGTGCAGCCTTGGGTTTAGCGCCCCGGCTTTTACTGAGGGAGGCCAGGAGGGAAACCAGACAGTCTCTGCCAGCCCCGTGGTGGCGGCTTTTGTTACTCTGGGTTCATCAGTCATCGATACGAAGCAGGAGCATCGGTGGGGTGGCATTAGCCTCTCCATTTAGCTTCGTGCGATGCAGAAGCGCCCCCCACCAAGCCCCGGGAACCAGGTCCCACCACTGTTCATGTGGCCATTGCCAGAGGCCACCGGTAAACCGAAGATGTGGATGTGCCCATCCTCAGGGGACGAGGGGTGGGGACCACCCTTTGGGCTTTTCATTTTTCAAAGAGCAATGAAAGTCATCCTGATTTACTGTGATTTATAGATCATTTGAGAGAAAAGGTTTTTGTCTGTGTGAAGCGCCGGATGAGACCCGGCATCTTATGCAAGCGGGATGCGTAGTGAGGGGGGGTTGGCTGTGAAGTTCCACTGTGAATATGACGCTCTGTTTGTATACCACCAGGGGTTGGATTATTCTGGATGCCCTTTTTATTTTATTTATTTATTTATTTTTTTGAGACAGAGTCTTGCTTTGTTGCCCAGGCTAGAGTGAGTGCTGTGGTGTCAGCCTAGCTCACAGCAACCTCCAACTCCTGGGCTCAAGCGATTCTACTGTCTCAGCCTCCCAAGTAGCTGGGACTACAGGCATGCACCACCATGCCCGGCTGATTTTTTCTATATATGTTAGTTGGCCAATTAATTTCTTTCTATTCATAGTAGAGAGGGGATTTCGATCTTGCTCAGGCTGGTTTCGAACTCCTGACCTTGAGCAATCTGCCCGCCTCAGCCTCCCAGAGTGCTAGGATTACAGGCGTGAGCCACCACGCCCGGCCTGGATGCCCTTTTTAAACATCTCTCTCTCCGCCAGGAGAGTTCCTCACCTTCAAGGAGGCCTTCCCATGCAAGGCGGCAAAGTTCTTCCTTTTGGTGTGCGCCGCGCGTTTGTGTTTCAGGCTGATCATCTTCAGCAAAGCGCTGCAGGCTGATTTTAGCTGATTCCCACCTCCTTCCTTGAAAGAGAGAAAGTTCCATTTGTCAGAAAATGGTGTGGGGCCAGTGTTTGGGGATGGGTGTTTCTGCTGGTCTCAAAATAGCCAAACCAGCCTTCCCAAGGCGGCTCTGCATCTTCTGCTGCTGCTTCTAGCTCAGAAAACAAACCTCCTGTTTATGTTGCCCCTTTGCTCTTTGGTGGTGCTTTATGTCAGTTTTGGGGTGAGGCGGGCAGATTTCTTAGGTGACAGCCAGTAACTGGGATTAATTTTATTTGTTCTTGGGTAAATATTTGTGTCTCGCTATTATAAACCTCAGGATATAGTGAATTAGTGGTAACACATGATATTTGCCTGGCAGTTCTCTGTGATTGAGCCTTGATTCGCCTTGGGACAGTGGCCCCACAGGTGTAGGAAGGGCTCATTGATCCAGGAGGGGGGCATCCTGATTCAGACCCCTTACCCAGCGCTTCCCTTTGGGCTGCCGTTGGAAGCGAGGCTTTGCCAATCAGGTGATGAACAGCGAACACAGGAAGCGGCTCCGCAGACCCAACGCCCTTTCCAAAGCCTCCTTCCAGCGTTTGCCCAAATAAAGCAACTTGAAATCTTCACTCGTTCAATGAGTTTTCCTTCAGTTAGCTTGGGTCCCTGAGATTTGACTTCCTCCCTCCCTCCCAGAAAGCTTCCAGATCATGCCAGGGTCCCCTGGAAATCCGGGCTTTCATTGTTGGTAGGAGACTGGGGGGGGGGAGTGCAGGCGCCACCTCTGGTCCAGCATTCTGGAACGTTCACCGCCGGTTCCCTTGTGTTCCTGCCCACAGCCTGTTCCTGGATGACTTTCTTGCCGGTGGCTCTGGCGACCAGGCCCCGCAGCTGGAGTTCGAGCAGCTGCCCTTCAGCCACCCGCTGTTCATCATGTTCTCCTCGGGCACCACGGGCGCGCCCAAGTGCATGGTGCACTCTGCCGGGGTAGGTCTCCCTGGGGCTCCGCCACCTTGTGCCGCTGTCGTCTGTTTGCTGTGAGGGGCTGGCGATGGGGGCATCCGAGTCGCCCGGTGACACTCCGTGCCTGGAGATTCCAGCGCGCAGCTTCTCTCCCCAATTGGGGCGCCGCGTGGGCATCTAGAGTTGGGTCCGGTAGATGGAGAGCTGCTGTTCTGGGGACCGTGGTGGTACTGCCACCACCATGGCAGGTGTGGGGGCCACCTGCGCAGCACACCGTGTCGCCAGGGCAGGGCACACGCCGGGCAAGCCAGCGGCTTCCACCCTGCAGGTCAGGACCCTCAGGGATTCTGAACTCAGGGGACGGCTGCCTGGCTGTGTTTTAGAAAGAATGAATTATAGAAATGGCGACAACAAAATGCAACCGAAAACAAAGTAGAGAAAAATAAAAAAGGTGAGTGAGAATAGCTGTGAGTAGAGAGATCAGTGCATCGGTAGTAAGAGGCGTGGGTGTTGTTTCCCGGAGCCTTTGCTACACAGTGCGAGTGTAGACGTGTGCATCTGACCACGTGAGAAAGAGTCACTGCGCTGTGTTAGTCTGTCAGGGCTGCGGCCATAGCAGAAGGCCATAGACTGTGTGGCTTAAACAGTAGTAGTTTATTTTCTCAGCTCTGGAGGCTGGAAGGGCAAGGTCAAGGTATTGGCAGAGTTGGTTTATCCTGAGGCCTCTCTCCTAGGCTGGTGGACAGCCGCCTGCTTGCTGTGTCCTCCCATGGTCTGTCACGGGACACCCCAGTGTCTCTATCTGTCCAAGCTCCCTCCTCTTATACAGACACTAGTCAGATTGGATCAAGGCCCTCCCTCCTGGCCTCGTTTTGACTTAATCACCCTTTTAAAGGTCCTATATTCAGGCCGGGCGCGGTGGCTCATGCTTGTAATCGTAGCACTCTGGGAGGCCGAGGTGGGCAGATTGCTCGAGGTCAGGAGTTCGAAACCAGCCGGATCAAGAGCGAGACTCCCGTCTCTACTATAAATAGAAAGAAATTAATTGGACAACTAATATATATAGAAAAAATTAGCCGGGCATGGCGGCACATGCCTGTAGTCCCAGCTACTCGGGAGGCTGAAGCAGCAGGATCGCTTGAGCCCAGGAGTTTGGGGTTGCTGTGAGCTTGGCTGACGCTACGGCACTCACTCTAGCCTGGGCAACAAAGCGAGACTCTGTCTCAAAAAATAAAAATAAAGGTCCTACATTCAAATATAGTCACATTCTGAGATAATGGGGATTAGGGTTTCAATACATGAATTTTAGGGGGACACAATTGAGCCCATAACACTTTTCATTTTTCTTTCTTTTTTTTTTTTTTTGAGTCAGAGTTTCACTGTGTTGCCTGGGCTAGAGTGCTGTGGCGTCAGCCTAGCTCACTCACAGCAACCTAAAACTCCTGGGCTTAAGCGATACTTCTGCCTTAGCCTCCCGAGTAGCTGGGACTACAGGCATGCGCCACCATGCCTGGCTAATTGTTTCTATATATTTTTAGTTGGTCAATTAATTTCTTTCTATTTATAGTAGAGATGGGGTCTTGTTCTTGCTCAGGCTGGTTTTGAACTCCTGACCTTGAGCAATCCACCCACCTCGGCCTCCCAGAGTGCTAGGATTACAGGCGTGAGCCACTGTGTATGGCCACTTCATTTTTCTTATTTCATCCACAGTCTGACAAGTACCTGAAATAATACATTACTACTAAGCAGATTTTATACATACAGATCAGTGACTTTTAACCTTTTGGTTTTGAAAGAATAAACTACCTGTAGAACCTATAGAAAAGTTACAAGGATAGTATGATAAACTCCATAGTACCCTTCAGCTAGATTCATTCATTGTTAACATTCTCTTTTTAACACCTTCAACATCCATTTTTAACATTTCCTAAAAGCCTCTTTTGCTTTATTTCTCTCTGTGTATACAGACACATTATTATTTTGCTTTTTGCTAAACCAGTTGAGAGTAAATTGCAGCCATAACGATCTTCTACCCCTTAATATTTCAGCACGTATCTCCCAGGAAGAAGAACGTTCTCTTACAGAAGTGTATGTAGCACACTCATCAAATTCAGGGAAGTGGACGTTGATGTAATACTGTCATCTAATATGCAAACGTTGCCAGTTTTCCAACAATGTCCTCGCAGTTCAGGCTGCATTGCATCAGTTGTTATGTCTCTTTAATTTCTCCCTCTTTTTTTTTTTTTTTTTGAGACAAGGTCTCCTTCTGTCACCTGGGCTATCATAGCTCACTGCAACCTCAAACTCCTGGGCTCAAGCGATCCTCCTGCCTCAGCCTCCCAAGTAGCTGGGACTACTGGCGCACACTACCATGCCTGGCTAATTTTTCTATTTTTTGTAGAGATGAGGTCTTTCTTGCTCTTGCTCAGGCTGGTCTTGAACTCCCAGCCTCAGGCAATCTTTCCCCCTCCCCTTGGCCTCCCAAAGTGTTAGGGTTACAGGCATGAGCCACCACACCTGGCCTCTCTTTTGATCTGGAGCAGTTCCTTGGCCTTTCTTTGTCTTTCACGATACTGACGTTTTTGAAGAGTCCAGGTTCCTGGTTTTGCAGAATGGCTCTTGTTGGGTTTGTCCAGTGTTTCCTCATGGTTAGATCCGATTATGTAGTTTAGGGAGGAACACCACAGCAGTGATGCTGTGTCCTCCCTCAGCACATCCGATCAGAGGGTGCACTATGTCGGTTTGTTTCATTTTTGCGGTTCTACTAGGTCACTCTTCAGAAATAAAATTCCTGGATGAATTTGTTACTTTAATAACTGCTATCACATCTTATCTCCTCTAATCCTTCTCTGCTCCTGAACTTGACGAGAGAGTGTCTTTCTGACTCAGGTTAAATCCTTACCTTGGACTCAGACCTCTTCGGGGCAGGAGGGAATCCTTGTTCTCAAGTTGCTCTGGGCATTCCTGCCCGGCCGGCTCTCCAGCCCTCTCCGTATCCAATTGTCCAGTTTTTCCCTCAGTCGGCTTGGCCTCGAGGGAGGAGAAAAATCTGCAGTATCTTGGTCCGACCTCGTAATCGCTGGCTTCTCTCCCCCAGCTCGGAAGACGAGAATTATCCCCGTGGAGGAACCTCGTGTTCTCAAACCTCTCGCTAGCTCTTGCCCGATAAGATGGTGGTATTTAGAGATAAAATATACAATTTCTCTTATTCTAGCTCGTTTAGCTTTTACAGATGTTCTCTGTACCTAGAAGCCATTTGAATCCCTTCTGCAAAAAAGGAAACATTTACATTGGAATCATTGTAAAGCTTCAGACTGCTGTTCACAGAGGATTTTCATCAGAATGTGCAAAGGCGTTAACGTGGCTCGGTTATTACCCGGGTTTGGGGCCACCGAAGATCTGGTTGCAGGCGTCGAAATAGAGCCACGGGTGCAGGCGCCTGGTGGCGCAGTGTGGGGGATTGAAAAGCCACAGGGAGGGAGGACATGGGGTGGGGGTGAGGGTGGGGCAAAGGCTTTCTTTCTAGAAGTGACACTGGCCAGACCTAGCTGTCTTTTAGTAGGCAGTGCATTGTCCTTGCTGTTCAGACGTCTTCTCATTTTATTAAATCAATCCCTGGCTATCTTCAGCATCCAAGGTGTTGTTGGAATCCGGTTTTCCTGGTGGAGGGGCGGCCCTGGTCACCTGGCCACAGGTCTGTTAACGGGCCTCAGGGACGAGCATTTTTAGAAGCCTTGCAGACTAGGATGGTGGGAGGGGGGAGGTGTATGTGGCCAAACAAGACATTGTAGGAGAAATTGAAATGTATAACTGTACTTTTATTTTTAGTGCCTTCTGCATAGCGAATGTCATTTTTTAAGGAGAGGAACATAAAAATGTATTAGATATAATGTAGTTTGCTCATAAAATGATCGTGCCTGGTATATTTAGAGTGTGGACAAATGAGGAAGAATTATATTTATTCTATCTCAACTGGGCTTTTGCATCTCCAGAGAAGTGACTAAGCATCTTGCTTGTTCTCAAGAGTTATCTTGACAGTAAACTTAAAAACAGCAAGGTAAGCCAGGCCGCGGTGGTCGGGCTACTTGCTACGGTTCTAGGTTTATTAGGGCGGTGGTGGGGGGAGGTTGTGTCACTGGTTTTGTTGGTTTGTGGTTTTTAACCCTTTGCACTCGGATGTCGAGTGTGGATAATGTCGAGTGGATAATGAGAAGAAAGCAAGTGAGTGCAAAGGGTTAAGTCCATAAAAGGTCTCAGGAAACAGCTTCCCTGTCCCTTCTCTTAAATTAAATCACTCTCTTGCCTGAGACCCAGGACACCATGCTGTTTAAGCTTCCTAGCCCTCGGGGGAGGCATTCGGACTTGGCCATGAGTATGTAAGAATTAAGGGGAAAACTGTCCATGGGAATTGTCGAGATTCCTGTGGAGAAACTCTGGTGAGAGAAGCAGAGCCTGGCTTGTTTGGTGCCATTGGAGAAAACGAGCGAATGCACGATTCGGGCTCGTAGGTGTGCTGTGCGTACGGCAGACCATATGGGTGAAGATACGGATTTAGATTAAATACTGACTTTAAGTGGGAAAAAGAAAAAAGGGAGGGGGATTTGCCGCAGGTTCACATCGAGAGCTCCTGGTCCTTTAAACGGATTCATCGTGTACAGATTCCGTTCGTAGAAAGACTTCCTGAGAAGTTGGTCACCCCCAAGCTATTGCCCACCTGCTCTGCGTGAGAACAGCGTGTTACGGAACTTTCCGTGGGAGCCTGTGAGTGCCCGGGCTGGGCGAGGCTGTCACTGAGCCTCACAACGGGGACCCACGGGGAAGTCCTGTCCTTCCCAGCGCAGGGGGCAGCGTCTGCTCTGCAGCCTCTGGGGACTTCAGTCGCTGCCCTTTGTGGACCTGGTGGTGGCCACCCTTCCGGAGAGACCCTGGAATAGGGTTGTGGCCCTGGAATTAAAGCGTCTGTCGGCTTGTTTCTGTTGAGCTCTGCAGGGATCATCTTCTCCAGTTGGCTTTTGGACACATTTCCCTTGGGTATGAGGAGGGTTGTAAAGGCTGGTGGCTTTTGTCTTTAGAGACAGGGTCTTACTCTGTCACCCAGGCTGGAGTGCAGTGGCCTGATCATAGGTCACTGTAGCCTCGGACTCCCGGGCTCGAGTGCTGCTCCCGCCTCGGCCTCCCAAGGTGCTGGGATCACAGCCCTGAGCCACTGTGCCCAGCCAAGGCTTGCTTTTAGTGCATGGGTCCTTGCTCCAACCCCGATGGCACCTCAACAGCCCGGGGCTCACACCTGCTGAGGGCAGTGATCTGGCCACAGACTGGCTTTCCCCTTTCTGGGCACTGGAGGGGCAGCGTCCCTGCCTGTCCTCAGGGTCTTGTGTGACCTTCATTGTAAAGATGGGGAAACTGAGGCTGACAGTGTGGAGTGGCTGGTGCAGGGGCCACTGGCTGTGCTGCCTGGACTGTGCTCAGGGACGGGAAACGCCTGTCCTCCCTGCCAGCCACCAGGCAACACAAGTGCTTGGAATGAGTGGGCTCAGGGCAGTGGAAGACTGTACTGCGTCAAAAACCAAAACAAAACCCCACAAGGGAGCTCTCTGTGCACCGATAAAGATCTTCAAGGTGTGTTAGGTGGAAAAGGCAAAGTGCAGGACCGTGTGTCCAAAAAAGGGCACAAATACGGTTATGCTGGTGTAGACCTGGAAATATAGACAGGGCACTTCTAACACTGGCTGCCTCTGGGGAGAGCTGGGTGCAGGGTAGGGAGAGAGGAAGGCTTTCATGGTTTATGTTTTAGAGCAGCAGTCCCCACCTGCTTCGGCACCAGGGACTGGTTTCATGGAAGCCAATTTTCCCACGGTCCCGGGGAGTGGAGCTCAGGCGGTGCAGCGAGCGATGGGGACTGGCTGTAAAAGCTGCGTGGCTGGTTCCTGCGTTTCATGGAAGACAGTTTCTCCATGGACAGGTTGTGTGTGTGGGGGGTGGTCTTGGGGGAGGGTGGGGCTCAGGCTGTGATGCCTGGACAGGCTTGGGACCGGTACTGGGCCACGTCCTGGGGTTGGGAACTACAACTTTAGAGTTTTGGACCGTTAAATATATTGCCCATTAAACCCTAAAATTAGAAAGTAACAGGAAGTGTGAGGGTGGGGTGGGAGGGAGGGGGTCTGATTAGGCGTCTTAGCTGGGAGCGGGTAGTCGTGCTACCCCCAAGGGGAGGCGTCCCTGAGCTCTGATGGAGGCTTGCAGGTGGGCGTGAGGCCCAGCGACAGACTCGTTGTGCTGTTTGCACCGAGCCCTGTTCCTTTGCTCTTCAGTTTTGACTCTCCTCTCAGCAAGGGTCCCCGCTTTCTGCGTGAAGCTGGCGGGTCTCTGTGGTGCCCTCGCTGGCTCGGGCATGGGGCGCTGGAGGCCGGTGCAAGCTTGCCGGAGTTCTCCTCTCCACGCCGTGAGCCTCGCAGGGGCAGAGCTGAGCCTCGCAGGGGCAGAGAGGCTCGGGAGTGTCGTCACCAAGTCGGGGGCTGCAGAGTCCGCTTCCTGTGGGAAAGAGAAAGGAGATGCTCTCGGGCCTCTTCCCGGCAGAGTGCTCGAGCGGCGCCTGTGCCTTGGGGCCGCCGCTTCAGCGCGTCTCTCCCCACAGGGCACCCTCATCCAGCATCTGAAGGAGCACCTGCTTCACGGCGACATGTCCAGCGGCGACGTGCTCCTGTACTACACCACGGTAAGAGGCAGCCTGAAGGTGCGGGTGTGGGACGGGTCCCTTCCGGCTGTCAGGTGTTGCCGGGACTGCAGGGCAGGGCAGGACCCGCTCCCTGCCGCCACCACGCCTCCCTGTCGCATGGCGTTAGACCAGAACCCGAGTTCGAGTGCGGGAGGGACTCCTGTCCTTGTTGGATGCTGAAAACTGAACGTTTAGGACACTTTAAGCGAAGTGTGTTTGACCCCAAAGGAGAACTCAAAATAGGCTTTTTCCAAGACTGCAGCTACCAAGAGGTTCTGGAACAATCTAGCTACATTTCCTAGATGACGTTTTCGTGCTGAGTTTTAAAGGAAGCAGAGTGCTGGAGGCACGTTCCCGACCCGTGAGGTTGACACCTGGGGCCCTGCCGGACAGGCCCCATGGAACTGCACAGAGACACAGGAGGGGACCCTGGGTGGCTCTCGGTGTGTGACTGTGGGCAGGAAACTTCACCTGGTGGGTCTCTGAGGGTTATCGAGTTTGAATCATCGTAGCCCATATGAGGGGAGGGAGGGACGGCAAGGAGGCGTGGGTTCCCTACGCAGGCCAAACCCTGTCACTCGTGCCATAGGTGACCTGCTTGCTTGGCACTCTGTTCTGCCTGCCTGTTAGATTTTACTGTCTGTCCCGTGAGCTCTTGTCTGGGGCTTCTTACGCAGGGCTGTGTGGGGACCACTTGGGGTGCTTCCTCACACAGTCTCCGGTCCCACCTCCCAGGATCCTGACTTTGGGGGTGTATGGGGCGCCCAGGATGCCCCAGGGACACCTGCTCAGTCTTCCCAGGGGGGTTGCACCCCCGGGTCCTGCTTGCTTACGTGGTGGGGTTGGGGCGCTCTTTCTGTCCTCCTGGGTCAGGAATCTTGCTGGAACATGTCTGCACCTTCTTGGCTTTTATTTATTTATTTATTTTTTATAATTTTTGTCTTTTTTATATATATATATTTTTGGAAGGTCAAGAGAAAGAATCCTTCTTGGCTTTTAAAAACATTTTATATTAAACCAACATTTTCAAGTAAAATTAAAAAAATTTAAATCTACTTGCACATGGTAAAAATTCCAAGCAGTAGCAATAGGGTGTGTGGGGACAGGTCGGTGCCTGCCAGGGCCCAGAGCAGCCACGTCGGTCATCGTCATGTGCGTCTGCCTGTGGCACAGACCAGGGCCTCTGTAGGTCTTAGGGTGTGTGTGTGTCTGCCTGTGTCCCCTTGTTTCTACTGATGGGGTTACACTGCACGTGCTCTGCCGTCCTTGTCTTGCACTAACAGTCCGTCTTGGAGATGGTTTCCACCCATCCAGACCTCTTTTTTTTTTTTTAACATTTTACATTTTATAGATTATTTTTTACTTTTTTTATTTTATTATTATTTTTTTTGACTTATACCTATTATATGAAACAGACCTCTTTGTATTTAGTGGTGCACAGTGTCTGACTTTTTTTTTTTTTTTTGTTTGGAGACAGAGTCTCACTTTGTTGCCCGGGCTAGAGTGCCGTGGCGTCAGCATAGCTCACAGCAACCTCAAACTCCTGGGCTCAAGTGATCCTCCTGCCTCAGCCTCCCGAGTAGCTGGGACTATAGGCATGTGCCACCATGCCCGGCTAATTTTTTCTATATGTTTTTAGTTGGCCAATTGATTTCTTTCTATTTATAGTAGGGACGAGGTCTCGCTCTTGCCCAGGCTGGTTTCGAACTCTTGACCTCGAGCAATCCTCCCGCCTCGGCCTCCCATAGTGCTAGGATTACAGGCGTGAGCCACCGCGCCCGGCCACTGTCTGACTTCTGAGTGTTGCTGGTGCCACGTGTGTTAACACACACGATGTCTTATGAGGGCTAAGTGTGCAGTGTTCAGTAGTGTGCGCACCGCTCATGCCCATTCTAGCGCCAGCAGGCGTTTCAGCCTCTCGCCATCACCGGCGAGGCCGAGGGAGACGACCTCTGACACGTCTTCGTGCACGTGTGTGGTTGTATCTGCACGGTCAGTTCTCAGACATGCAGTTGCTGGGCCAAAGCGACGTGCCCTTGACCTCTCTGGTCTTTGGCAGTGAGTGCCAAGCTTTGGCTGGGCTCTAGGTGATTTTGCAGGGGCGCGGGAGGCCGAGTGGCGGAGTCAGGGCTGCTGGTCCGGCACTGCTTATGTGCTCCTTCTGTCTGTCGCAGGTTGGCTGGATGATGTGGAACTGGATGGTGTCGGCCCTGGCCACAGGCGCGTCCCTGGTCTTGTACGACGGCTCCCCGCTGGTCCCCACGCCCAACGTGCTCTGGGACCTGGTCGACAGGATAGGGTAGGTACCGCAGGGCCGCACTTGGGACGAGGGCCAGGGCCAGGCTGGCGTCAGGATCCCACGCAGAGCTGCCTTCGACACTGTCCCCATGTCGGGTGCCACCCTGGGAAGGTGTCGCCCCTCGGGACGTCCCCGAGAAGGGAGGGCGGGGGAGGCGCCAGAAGCTGGAGGTGAAGTTGTTGAGGGCGGACCAGGATTCTTCCTTGTGGGTGACGGGCCGCCCCTGGGGCCTAGGAGTGAGCTCTGAAAGATCATACAGGTGTCAGAAGAAGAAATAAGATCTCATTTCTTTACTGTTAAAAAACCTATTTTTACTTTAAAAATTTATTTTAAAAATTATTTGTTAGCAACAATTGTATATATTTAAGGCATTCAGCATGATGTTTTGCTATGCATATACACAGCAAAGTGATTACCGTGGTCAAGAAAATTAACATATCCTTGTCCTCACACCTTCATTATCAGTTTTTGTGACGAGAGCACCTGGAACCTACTCGTCTAGCATACAGTGCAGTGTTGTGACTACAGTCATTGTGCTGGGCACTGGCCTCATTTCTATGGTTGTGGAATCTAAGAACTGCCAGAGAAGCTCAAAATGGAGGAGAAGCTGGGCACAGTGGCTCATGCCTGTAACCCCAGCACTTTGGGAGGCCGAGGCAGGAGGATCGCTTGAGCCCAGGAGTTGGAGGCTGCAGTGAGCTGTGATGGCATCACTCCACTCCAGCATGGGTGACAGAGCAAGACCCTGTCTCAAGAAAACAAAACAAAAAAACCAGAGCAGAGGAGAACTCAGGGTCAGCATGGGGATTGTTTCACCCAGGGTTCATCAAACCGAAGAATGAAGTTTGAAAGCTGACCATACAGATTGCTGAGGTCAGGAGTTCAAGACCAGTCTAAGCAAGAGCGATACCCCATCTCTACCAAAAATAGAAAAATTAGCTGGGCGTGGTGGCGCATGCCTGTAGTCCCAGCTATTCAGGAGGCTGAGGCAGGAGGATTGCTTGAGCCCAGGAGTTTGAGGCTGCAGTGAGCTAGGCTGACGCCACGGCACTTTAGCCTGGGTGACATTCTGAGAAAGATCGGCTGGGCAGCAGTTTGCCAGTATCGTCGCGACGCCGTGCGCACGTTGGGCTGCCTACTCTGCACCCAGCACCCTGCGGGTCTGACAGGATCGAGCAGGCCCTGCCCCCGTGGAGCTGCGCTGGGACGGGAGGATAAGAGACCGAGGACGGGCTCGGGACTCGGAGAGTGCTTTGTAGGCCTGGGTGCAGGGAGTCCTTGAGGGGGTCCTGGCATTTGCGCTGAGGCTTGAAGGTTCAGGGGCTGCGTTGGCAGGACTGGGGGGATGTGTGTTCCAGCCAGAGAGTGGCAGGTGCCAAGGCCGGGAGGTGGCACTGGGATCGGCGTGTTGGGAAAGCCGGAGGGGCCCCTGTGCTCCGAGAGTGAAGGGTGGCGCGGGAGTCTTGGGGCAGGAAACTGGGTGGAGTTTCCCCCGAGTGACACAGATGGACACCCGACAGTTTGAGTCTGGGCAGAGATGTGTTCTGGTTCCGGCTTGAAAAGTCTGTGTTGTGCCCGTGCGGAGAGTGAATCGTGGGGTGAGGGCAGAAGGCGCGCAGGTGCCCCTGGCGGCACCGTCTGTGGGGCCAGTCCACATCTGGCTCCTCGCGAAGCTCCAGGCACTGGCCAGGACGCTGGGTCCCCACCGTTCAGGGCTATGACTCCCCACGGTACTTGCTAAAAATAAGACACGGCACGTGGCGCCCGCACGTGGGCTCCCTTGCCTACGTGAGCAGAATGATGTTGTTGCATTTTTAAGCCGTCTTATGCAAGCCCGAGACGGGTGGGGGGCGTTGCCATCTCTTCAGACAGGCAGGGCTGTGCTCACCGGCCAGGGGAGCCACCGCCGAGCTCCGGGCTCGAGGTCTCACCTGTGCTCCGTCGCGCTTCCAACCTCGGGGAGCCGTCGAGTGTTGGGGGCGGGTGGGTGGAGGTGAGCCGGTAAATACACAGTAGCGACCTGTGTGTTGTTTGGGGTGTTGGCGGTTGCAGAGCTCTGTAGCTGAACCCGGGGGCTGTCACCGCTGTCCGGGGTGGGCGGTCACCATCGGAGCCATTAGGCCCCTGCTCGGGGTGATACTTTAATCTGCAGAGATGATGTCGAAGTGGTTGATCCGAGTTTGAAATAAGCGAGGCGGGCTGGTGGGCGGGGCCTGTTCCCCAGCCTGCCCCAGGCCGCGGTGACCCAGGAGGTGCCCACGCACCTGTGGTGGTTTCCGTGGCGGCAGGGGCTTCTGGGGAAGTGAGAACGAAGGCACAGGAGGTAGAACGACCCTAGTTGCCCAGCCCCGTGCTCCGAGGGAAACTCGCCCGCCCTGAATGTCGTGTGTGCCTTGGCCTCGTGGCGTCAGACGGCGGTGGCGGCCCGGCAGCCTCACCTCCCATGATGAATGAGTTTACTGCCCAGAGTGACACAGGAGAATCCTGATTTTAGAGCCTGCTGCGGCCCCGAGAGAAACTGTTCTGCAGCTGGGAAGATGGAGTTTCCGAGCGAGGGGCCGCCTGGCTGGAAGCAGCCCCGGGGTGGAGAGAGCGCATTCCGTGACGCTCCCCTTGCAAACACGATGGTTTGTCCTTCGCGCGGCCTGTCGCTGTCTGGGTGCAAACACGGGGATGCAGGACTGTGGGTTCTCAGTGCCCGAGAAGAGAAGACTGCAGTTTTCTACGTTTCCTAAAAACGTGAACTCATTTAAGGAAAGGAGGGCGGTAGAGAATTTGAAGCATGGCACCTGTTGTTAACAAATATAGAATTCTGTAACCCTCTCCTTCTCATTGGAAGATGGACATGTGAGGTTAGGATTTGAGGGGGCTCTTGATTTTATGGCCTCCACTGAGCCCCCGAGATAAAATACTCTGCAGCTGAGCAGAGAGTGGGTTCACGGGCCGATGGTGGTTTTATTAATAAATAAAGCCAAGTGTTAAAGGGGCCAGGCGCTCCGCAGGTCGGTATCCGTGTGGAGGCTTCTCAGGTTGGGTCTTGCAGCAAACACAGGTGCTGGGATTCGCTCTCAGGCAGAAAATATTAATTATTCATTTAAGCCAGAAAAATGCCCTGTCTTGGTTTTTGCAAACTCGTCAGAGATGCACCGCTCATTTCAGAAAGCTTTGGTGCGGGGAGTGTGCGAGAGCCTTGAAGGGTTCTGGTGTTTTCTTTCCCGCCTGCACCCTTAGCGTCACCATCCTCGGGACGGGGGCCAAGTGGCTGTCCGTGCTGGAAGAGAAAGACATGAAGCCAGGTGGGTGTGCCTCTTACAGCACCTGTTCCCCGTACATTAAATCCGCCGTATGGCTGTTCCTTGCATGCAAGTGACGCTTAAGCCTTTGGGTTCAATTTTTACTCTTTCTGCGATTCTCCCCCGCAGTGGAAACCCACAGTCTGCAGACGCTGCGCACGATCCTGTCCACGGGCTCCCCGCTGAAGGCCCAGAGCTACGATTACGTCTACACCTGCGTGAAGGGCAGCGTCCTCCTCGGCTCCATCTCAGGTGCGGCTCCTGCTCCGTGTGGTCCTGGCCGCCCTGCCTCCCGTGAGCGTGCATGCCCGTGACCTAGCGAGTCAGCGTGCCGCGCCTGTCCCACGGACACGGTCAGCGGGGCACAGCCAGTTCTTGCCATGCGACGTAGTGTTGTTCTGTAAAGTTGCGGCGAACTCGGAGTTAGCAAAACTGAGCCATCGCTCCCAGGGGAGGTATGCGCGCGCATGTGTGCATATACACACGCCTATCGCAGTCAGTTATGATCTCAAATCCCCTAAACAACTCATCCTGGTAGATTCTATTTACTTTTTTTTTTTTTTTTTGAAACAGTCTTGCTTTGTTGCCCAGGCTAGAGTGAGTGCCGTGGCATCAGCCTAGCTCAAAGCAACCTCAAACTCCTGGGCTCAAGCGATCCTCCTGCCTCAGTCTCCCGAGTAGCTGGGACTACAGGCATGTGCCACATGCCTGGCTAATTTTTTCTATATATATTAGTTGGCCAATTAATTTCTTTCTATTTATAGTAGAGACGGGGTCTCACTCTTGCTCAGGCTGGTTTCGAACTCCTGACCTCGAGCAATCCGCCCGCCTCGGCCTCCCAGAATGCTAGGATTACAGGCGTGAGCCACAGCGCCCAGCCTGTTGTTCACTATTAAAAAAAAAGAAAAAACAAGCCAATTTTCCTGGTCTTCTGAATTTTAACTCTCCTTGCAGGTGGCACCGACATCGTGTCCTGCTTCATGGGCCAGAACCCGTCCGTGCCCGTGTACAAAGGGGAGATCCAGGCGCGGAACCTGGGCATGGCGGTGGAAGCGTGGAGCGAGGAAGGTGATGGCTTTGCCGCCTCTTCCTCTCTGTGACTGGGTGTGAGTCGTGGCTTGGAAGTGCCCGGACGTGTGGCTTTGCTTGGGGGTAGTTCTTTAAAACAGCCCTGCCCGAGGGGGTGGCTCCGGCCACTTGCAGCATGGCATCCTGTCCCCCTCAGCCTGGTTTCACAGCACGGGGCCACCTGTCCTCAGCCACAGAGAAGACGGGTTGGGCGGGAGCATGGCGCGGAGCTGTGTGTTCAGGAACGGCGGGTGGGCAGGTGGCAGTGGTCCTGAATCCGAACCTTGGTGCTGGACAGGCGTGCATGGGCCGGCTCAGCGCTGTGGTTGGAAGGATGCCCTCCCGCCCTCTGTCACCGGCCCCGAGGCCTGCCCTGTGCCTGGCGGCTAGACCTCGGGCTGCCCCAGTGTAGGGGCAGGCAGGACTCGGTACAGCCGCTTTAGGAGGGGGTTTGGGAAGAGTGGGCCAAGTCCGAGACACGTAGGTGCCCTGAGGTCCAGGCGTTCCGCTCCTGGGAGAAACACTCTCGAATGTTACGAACAGGGTGTCATAGGCGAAAATGCCGCAGCCCCTCCCCTTCATTTGTAAATGTAAACAGAATCGGGCGATACAGGTGCCCGTCCTCAGGGGCAGTGAGCCCTGTGATCACCTGTGGAGAGGGAGGGACCAGGCAGTGAGAATGAATGACCACAGTGACGCGTAGTGGCCTGAACGTGTCACCCGGGGTTTACGCCAAATGAACCGAGCGAGGTGCCGAGCACCGTCGCCTGGTGCCATTTGTGGCGTTTGGAGGCGTGCAGAGTGACGGTGCGTACCGCCAGGGACGCGTGCAGGTGCGGCGAAAGCGCTAATGCATGCCTGGGAATAACACGTCACTACCCGAGAGAGAGGTTTTGGGGGGCGCACAGGGAGGAGAATCCATTTGGGGGGGCATGCTTTATTTCTCAGGCTGTGGGTGGGGCGTGGCCACCCCCGTACCTTTGTGTGCGTCTGAAATGTCGCGTAACGGGCGGTCGCCTCGGGGAGAGCGCGGCGCCAGGGAGCGTGGCCGGGGTGCGCGCTGGGCTCACTTTACTCTCCCACGCCAGGGAAGGCGGTCTGGGGGGAGAGCGGCGAGCTGGTGTGTACGAAGCCGATTCCTTGCCAGCCTACGCACTTCTGGAACGACGAGAACGGGAGCAAGTACAGGAAGGCGTATTTCTCCAAATTCCCAGGTGGGTCGGCCGGCTGCAGGCAGAGCTGCCCGGCCTCTGCCTTGGCTGGGCCTCCCGAGTCTAATTCTGTGCGTCCCCCACTCTGCACCCCCTTCCCACCCCGGCAAAGCCCGGGGAAGCTGCTCACAGCTCATCGTGCCGGTGGGGTGGTGATGAATTTTTGATCAGTATCTTCAGCTTGATGCCGTGCTGCGAGGCCGTCATCTGGGTTTGGTTGAATCTCAGCCCCTGTGGCCGGGGGCTGGCGCGAGCCGCCGCGGGCGGGGGACCCACTCGCTGACGCAGGGCGCTGCCTGCCTGCGCGCGCACAGAGAGGGTGCGGAAGGGGCGTCTGGCCGGGGTCTCCCGGGCCTCGTGGAGACGTCGGAGGGAGACCGTCCTTGCGGTGGAGCAGCGTGCAGCCAGACACGCCACTCTCACACAGACCGACACCCTCGCGTGGCATCTTTTGAGGGGCGCCTCGCCCCGAAGCAGGGAAGTCTTTTATTTAAAGCTCTGAGTCCTGCCTCCCTCTTGTCTTATTTCATAAGCAACCTCGAGTTGTTGCTGCTATATAATTCATAATTTAGCAAGCCTTCTGTTGCAGAGTTATTTATACTAAGTACTTGCTTTCTGCAGTGTCTAGAAAGGTAATTTAACTTCGCATAAACCACTCGCGGAGAATCAGAGAGCGGCGAGTGGCCGTCGTCGCTAGAATCTGCCACCCATCCTTCCCGTTTCTCTCCTCGGCCTTGCCTGGCGCGTGTCAGGGCCTTCGCACCTGGCGTAGCGCCTCCCAGGCAGCAGTGCGGGGCCTCCGCCCAGGGGGGGCTCAGCCTCCGAGGGATCCCTGCTGCACTTAAGCCCCACCCTGGCGCCTGCCGGCACACAGCTATCCAGACAGACTCGCGCAGAAAAGCGAGAGCGTACGTAGAGAAATAAATACTCTTCGGGTGACCCTGAAGAGGGCAGGGGCTCCTGTCTTCGGAAGGGAGGCCAAAAGGATTAGAACCTCAACTTGAGGATCCACCTAAGAAATGACAACCCTTCATCTTCCGCAGCATTGCTTTTTGAAAAAGTTTTTGTCACGTGCATAAGGGTTCATGTGATAAATGTTTCTCAGGATTAATTTGAGAATAAATCTTTCTCCTCTTGAAACTCTGATATTCCCTCTTAGAGAAAACAAATTCTTTATGACCATTTGCATTTCCATTTTTACTTTGGCTGCCAGGAAGCTCAGCTGAAATCATTGCTTTGTTTGTAGTAGTCCTTTTACCCCTAGGCAGAGAGTTTCAATTCTCTTTAAATAATCCTGTCATGAAGTTGGTTTTACAGGTGGCTTTGTCAGATATTTTGTGGGAGTAGGTGGGAGATATGAACAAATACGGAATGGCAAAGGCAGATAGGATGATGGATCTGAAGCTGTGGGTGAAGGACAAGGTGAACATAGGTTGACCTTAGACTGTTTCCTCAAGCACCAGCACTGAGGGATTCTTGGACTGCACAGGGAAGGGATTGATGATGAAACCAAGCAGCAAAAGCAGAGCCCTTCTTCCCACGACAGGGACTGGATTTACGGACATCGTTGCCTTAAAAAATGATGCCGGGTGACAGTGTAAAAAGGCCATGTGCTGGTATTGAGGGAAAGCCAGGAAATCATTAATTGAAACATGACAGTTCAGAACAGAGGGCAGAGTGTCCCTCGTGTGAAAATTCTAAACGAAGCATAGGTGTGATTGTGCGAATAAATGACGCACAAAGTTTGTGAATGAGTGGTGGAACTAGGAGCCATTTTGGTTTTTTTTCTGGCTTTTTATTATTTTTAAAAACCTACAAATATTTTAAAATAGATGAAAAGCAGGCTTAAGGAAGATTTAGGTCATTGCGATGACAAGTCCCAGTCACGCCTGGTCCGTGGTCATCCGTGGTGACCTGCGCCCACTGTATGTCCACTTCTGCCCCAGCTTCCAGGGCACCCGGAGCAGAAGCCGCTGCTGTGGAGAATCAGGGTGATCTGAACCTGTGGGGTCTGTCGTAGAGAGGAAGACGTGGCTTTCGTGGCTTTGTTTCGTCAGCGCGTCATCTGTCACCAAAGCCGGCGGAAGCCACGTGTGGGTTCCTCCGCGTGGCCTGGCTTTGTGAGGGATCGAAGTGTGTCGGGAAAATGTTTTCACAAAAGAAAGTTCCTTTAGGGTCGATGTGCACCTTCCTTTTCCTCTGCACGTCTGGGGCCTTGGTCATAGGGCATGGTATGACCGACGGCCCAGAAAAACCAGAAATTCCACCAAGTTCAGGGGAGACCTGACTCCACACAAGCCAGACTGTGTGTTGATCCTGGCGCCAAAGCTCCAAAATGAGGCCGGATCCCTGGGCGGGACTGCCACCAGGAGCCCGGTGTGCCAGGTCGCCTCACAGATGTGCGTCTGTAGAAACTCAGTGTGTCACACGCAAGCCTAGGGATGGCTCTTTTTTCCTTATGTCTGTGACTCTTTTAAAAGTCCAATGAGGAAGAATTGGTCTCCCAGCATGAGCAAGAGCAAGACCCCGTCTCTACTAAAAATATAAATTAATTGGCCAGCTAATATATATAGAAAAAATTAGCCGGGCATGGTGGCGCATGCCTGTAGTCCCAGCTACTCGGGAGGCTGAGGCAGGAGGATTGCTGGAGCCCAGGAGTTTGAGGTTGCTGTGAGCTAGGCTGAGGCCACGGCACTCTAGCCCGGGCAACGGAGTGAGACTCTGTCTCAAAAGAACAAAGAATGGGTCTCACGCTTTAGCTCGGAGAGGAGGGAGGGAAGACGTGGCGGCCTGCAGGTCTCTTTCGCACCAGCGCACGTGGCTGGTGACTGATTCCGTGTCCCTCCGCCGCCTCCCAGGGACCTCCCCTCCCTGCAGAAGGCTCAGCCGGGGCCTGGAGCAGCGTCTCTTTCATGGCATCGCAGGAACGAGTAAAGAGGTGGATAGGGGGTCGTTAGCAGGGTGGTGGCGGCTCTCGGCGTGTTGTGGGCTGTCGGGGTTGGCGCCTCACTTGAGTCGGGACGTGCTGGAGCAGAGATGTCGTGAGGCTTGGGGGGGGGGGAGAGCTGCCGCCTTGGGGAAGCCGCCCAGCAGAGACGACAGGGACGCTGGCCTGTGCCGTGTCTTCCCTTCCGAGTGGCAGGAACTCTTTGCTGCTGAGACGAATGACTTGCGCGGCGCGGCGGAGGCGGTGAAGATGTGCTTTTGAGGACGTGGGCCAGTCCCCTCCGTTTGTGGGGCTCAGGGCTGGGTTACCTGCTGGCAGGCGGAGCCCTCGGTAGTGGTGCCCTCAGACGGCGTGGCCTCTCCTTCCTGCTTGGGGTCCGAGCGGGGCATGTGGCAAAGCTTTGCCTGTATCTGTTACGTCCAAAGCTGGGGGGCCCATCCCCTTGGTCGATGGGGTATCCAGCCCAGGACGAAGACCTCCCTCTGCTTGTGGCTGGCCCAGGCCCCAGCTGCACGTGTGGCCGCTCTTATGGCCTGATGGCCACGTAGGGAGTGCTCAGGGCACGATGCAGTCCCTTCATCCTGGGTCTTCCCTCTTCCCCTGCCCACCACGTCCCGGTTTCACCTGCTGGCGGGCTGGCTGTGCTCGTGGCTGGCGTTGCTGGGACTGGTGCAGTAGCCTCCTGCTGGCCATGCTGTTTGTTCCACTCCGAGGTCTGGCGCCAGCCCCTGCTGCCCGCCATGCTTGGTTTCCAAGCTCAGTCTCTCCACTGTCCCTCAGAGTGGCCCCCTCCAGACGCTCCCGGTGCCCCCCAGCGTCGTGGCTGAGGTTGGTCTCGCCTCCTGAGTTCCCGTGGCCCTTGCTGGTGCCTACAGGAGGTCGTTTCTTCACGCTGGCAGGGGCAGAGCTGGGCAGGCACTGTCCCTGCTGCAGCAGGTGCTCCTTGGGGCAGAGCTGCCTGGTTCCCTTCCGCCCACAGCCCCGGGTCCCCAGCCCCACACATACCCGCTTCTGGGCCTGGGTGACAGCTGTGGACCAGCCTCCTGTTGCCGTCACACCTGTCCTGGCCACCGTCACGACCCCTTCTCCTGGGGTGACCTGCACCTCTGCCTCCCTCGCAGGTGTCTGGGCACACGGCGACTACTGCAGGGTCAACCCCAAGACCGGGGGCATCACCATGCTCGGCCGCAGGTGAGGGGTCTGCGGAGTCGGCTTCTCTTGTCTGGAGCCCCCGTCGGGGGTCATCTGGGAGTGGGGGAGAGGGGTGCTGCCTGCAAGGATTGGTGCCCCACTTCCAGGCGCCCTGCCCCTCCTCGCATCGGGGTGTCCCCACCACGCACGCCTCTGCTGGCGTCTGGGCCCTCCCTTCCCGTCCCCACTCCCCTGGGGGCTCTGTGCTCTCCCACCTGTGGCCTTCGCACACACCGTCCCCCCACTGAAGACCCCCTCCGAGGGAGTGTCATCTTCTCAGTCTGTGGCACTGGCCGTCCCCTCCTCGGGCCCTTCCTGTGTTGTTCTTGGAGTGGGTATCGCTGTGCCGGCCTCCCGAGGGCTGGGGCCGGGCCTGATCCCCGGCTCTGAGCCCGCAGTGGCGGGTCTCAGGTGGGGACCACAGCAAAGCGCAGCCAGTGTTTGTGCCCAGGAGGGGGCCGCGTGTGTATGTGGAGGACAGCGAGGGGAGGGGTCTCTGCACAGAGGGCCTCCCTCGGTGTGTTGCTTTAAACTTGGGGGAAAAGCAGGCTGGCTGGTTGGAGGTTAGGAGGTGGGGAGCGGCCTTCGGGGCTGGGCCTGGGGGCTGCCATGTGCAAAAGGGGGCAACTGCTCTCTGCTGGGGACCCCCGGTGACCTGCCTCCCCCCAGAGCCGCTGTGTTCCTGACCTCATCTCTCTTCCCAGCGACGGCACGCTCAACCCCAACGGAGTGCGGTTCGGCAGCTCAGAAATCTACAACATCGGTGAGCGTTTCCCGTCTCCCCCTGTCACTCCGGTTACCGGGAAGGAGGGTGTGTCCTCGCAGAGCCCAGGGTCCAAAGACCCCACCTCTGGTGTGACTCTCTCTGTGGTGTGAGGAGGGACCTCTTTTAGCACACCTTCCTTTCCAGAGCACGCCTGCGCTTGGCTGCAGTTTGTAGAACCTCAGAGTGGGATTGTTAAGGTCACTTCGCCCATCCCCTTCCCCACTGCATTTCGTCCTCACAGTGAGCTCGGTCAGGTTGGTAAATGGTGTCTACTCTTTACGGGTGAAGACACAGAAACACAGAGAGGGTGCAGGATTGCTGAAGGCCACACAGCACCGTGCAGGACACCAAGTACGGGTATCCAGCCCATGGGTCTCATGACTGCACAGTAAGGTCACCCGTCGGCCTTCAAAACTGCAGGGCCAGGGACCCAGCCCCAGCCCCAGCCATGAGGTCAGGTGGCCTCATACGTTAGCGCTTGGGTCAGAGCCCTGAAGGTGTGTCAGGGTTACCAGTGTAGCCAGGGTGGAGAAATCCTGATCTGTCTGATTCTGGCTCCTCCTCCAGGAAGTCCGCCGAGGGCACTTGCTTCCTTTGCATTTCGAATTAATTTCTCATTAGTAGGCAAGGCCCGCACACGGGCCCCTCGTAAAACCTCGTCCCACCCGGGCAAAGCCAGAGCTCTGCCTCTGCCGTGAAGGGCTTTCTTCTGCTCGTGAAGCAGCTCCCGCGGCCACCGTCCCCTGCCGAGGTGCTCCTCCTGGGCGGCTGGGAAGGACACAGGCACCTGCGTCTGCTGTCCTCCCTGGCTGGTGGCTGGACCCCGCTCCAGGGACAGTCTGAGTGCACGTCACCCTCTCCTTGTCTCCGCAGTGGAAGCCTTTGAGGAGGTGGCGGACAGCCTGTGTGTCCCCCAGCAGAACGGGGACCGGGAGGAGAGGGTGGTCCTCTTCCTGAAGATGGCGCCCGGGCACACGTTCCGGCCGGACCTGGTGAGGAGGATCCGCGACGCCATCCGCGTGGGCCTGTCTGCGCGGCACGTGCCCAGCCTCATCCTGGAGACCAAGGACATCCCAGTACGTATGGCCCGTCTCCTGCCACTCTGGGTTGGTGGCGAGGAGACCGCTGCCATCTCCCGAGAGCCCACACGCCGGGGAGCCCTGGGCACCGCGCAGCTGGCTGGCGCTTTATATAGCGCGCGTCCGCGTCGCCTAGCAACGCCGTCCTTCCCCGCCGTCTTTTCCTGCCCTTCCTGAGCTGGCATTTGCAGCAGCTTCTGCTCAACGCCGGTGTGCGGGGTCGGCTGGGCCCAGCCCCGCAGGTCCATGGCTTTTCCCCGTGCGGTCTGAACGTCTTCTCAAAGTCAATCATGAGAAAATTAATTTTAGCTTTTCAAAGAGCTGCTGGGTGCTCTTGCTCTCGCCTTTTAAATTTCAGTTCTGCCCGTGGAGACGAGACTCAAATCTGTTCAGAGGCCCGTCTAACAAGCTATCCCCCGTCGTCCTCCATTTAGCTTCCAAGCGGAGGGGGAGGTTCGCCCAGGTCAGATCACGGCTTTGACTCTCGTGGCTCACAAAACGGTGCTCCCTCAAGCCGAGGGGAGAAGCTGCTGTGTGTGTGTGCATGTGTGTGTGTGGTCATGTCCACACACAGCGAACTAGACACACAGCCACGTGGCAGTCTGTATTCGAAGCCTGTAGCAGGGCTGTTCGTTAAGGAGAAGGCAGGAGAAATGCTAACTGCACTCGAGGGTATAATTAGAGACCGGATCTAGCAGGGAGTGCCGCTTTTTGGAAAATATGGAAAGATGCGATGCCGTTGACTTTGCACCTGCCAGAGCATACTCAGATCATTCTCTTTGCCTCCAAAAGTTCTTTCAGGATCTTCAAAACAACCCGTCCAGGAGCGGGGGCTGGGGAGCGCGCTCACGGCACGGCACTGCGTGCGAAGCCTGCCTGTCCCTGGACCGAGGTCCTCCCTCGGTCGCCTCTGGCCTTTCCTTCTTCTTCCCAGCCCTTGGGCCACCTGCTTCCCTACTCCTCCAGCCACCCACCCACATTTGCAGTATCTGTCCCTTTTCCTTAGTGTCCATACCCTTCTTCCTCTTGTTGGTCACATGCGGAAAGGGCCTCCCAGCTTGGGGGCTTCCCGGCCGTCTCTCTCTTTTTGGCTGGTGACTCTGTGTTGTTCCGGGCTCTTCTCTCCCCAGTCCTGACTTCCCCTGAGTCTGATTGCTCTGCAAGGTCCTTTTGTGGGTTATTGGGATTCTCAAGGGCCCTTGTGTCTTCAGACCCCAGGGAGTGCTTAGGGGAGGGTCATCCTGGGTGTCTCGGAGCTGGGCAGGGTCTGGCCTGGCCTCTGCAGGGAGGGTGACACTGCGAGGGCCCAGCCTGCCTCGCTGGGACCCTCCTCAGGGTCAGCAGGACAGAGGTCCCACCTGCAGAGTTCAGGAGGGCCCTTTGCAGGTCCGACGAGCCACACGGTGTTTGTGGGGAGCGGGCCACTCCCCGACCACCCTGGGAGCAGCCTGGGCTCAGGAGTTAGAGACCTGAACAAGAGCGAGCCTCTGTCTCTACTAAAAATAGAAAAATTAGCCGGGCATGGTGGCGCATGCCTGTCGTCCCAGCTACTCAGGAGGCTGAAGCAGGAGGATCGCTTGAGCCCAGGAGTTTGAGGTTGTCGTGAGCTACGATGATGCCACGGCACTGTAGCCTGGGTGACAGAGTGAGACTCTGTTTCAAAAAACAAAACCAAAAGCAAAAAAACCAAAAACAACTGAAAGATGTCCCTAGTGTTTTATCAGGTGAGGGAAGTAGGTCTTAGCTCCCATGAGCCACCCTCGAGCTCTTGGGTAAAGCTCAGCAGCACAGAAAGCGTGCGAGACGTTTGCATTTCACAGAGAGGGCCGCTGACACCACACCGAAGTGACAGGCAGTCCCTCTGAAGAAGCCGCCGCGCAGCACTTAGATCCTTAATTAGTTCACACGTCGACTGAATTTTTCAACTGAATGAATTTTAATTACATCTCAGGTTAAAAAAAAAAAAAAAAAGCACCAGCGTTTTGAGAGCTCCGGGTGCTGCAGCCTTACTGGGCTCTTGCTGCTCTAGAAGTTTCCTGGCCCATAAACACGCCAGCATTGCTAAAGGCCCCTTGGGGTTAAAGATGAAACAAACGTGTCACGGATTTCAGAGGGAGCTTTGAATGTTCTGAGTCTGACTCTATAATAAAGTGATATACAAATATATAATGAAATTATAAACATAAGTTAAAGTAAAACCATAATACCATTTAATAGCAGGCGTTCCTGAAGCCGTGTGTGTTAAACTGATTCACTCTCATCCCCATAGCCCCCAGGATAGGGGCTGTCACCCATTTGACATTTGAGGAGACAAACTCAGGTTAAGGAATTCCCCCGGAGTCCCCAGAGGTGGTGGCCCAGGAGGTCACATCTTTGCTGAGAACTCCGTCGGGATCTAGGAATGAGCTGTGGGTTTTCACAGTCCAGAGTCCTGGTGACAGGATCCTGAATCCTGAGAAAGAGGGTCGTTTTCCCGTCCAGAACACGTGGTGCTGGGGACAGTGGGCGTCTGCGTTCTCTTGAGGGCCAGCCTGGGTGTGACGCGTACAGCTGGGGTTCTCGAGGGGCCTGATCAGACGTGCAACGTTACAGCAATTAATTTGCTCACGTGGACGTCGCGGCATCTCAGGGGTAGCCCTGCTGTCTAGACCATGCAGGGGCAGCAAGGGAAGGTTCTAGAGTGTTAGAGTTGGGTTTAAGTATTGGGCCCTGAAATTGCCTTCCAGAAGAACAGACTTTTCCCCCAAACACAGGGGACAGTTGCCTGTCTGGGGACTTTGGTGCATGTTTTCAGGCCCGCTCGGTGGGGGGACCCTTGGAACCTAGAGCTGAGGGCTTGTTTCCCGTGAGGTTTAATGCTCTTTTCTGTTTGTTTCTCTGCCTGCCCCTCGCAGTACACGCTTAATGGCAAGAAGGTGGAAGTGGCCGTGAAGCAGATCCTCGCCGGGAGAGCGGTGGAGCACCGGGGGGCTTTCTCCAACCCCGAGGCCCTGGACCTGTACCGGGACATCCCCGAGCTGCGGGACTTCTGACGGTGTGTGCTGTTCAGTGCACGTGTGTGCGCTGTGACTTCTGTATGCTCCAGAAGTTACTGAGGCACCTACGGCTGTTTCACAGGGACATTCGCACCAAGCGCCCTGCAGGCTTGGGGAAGAATCGTTTCTCTGTTTCGTGGTTAACTCTGGGGGTGCCTCGGTCTTCTGCATGCTGGAGCGGGATTCTGGCTCTCAGAGGCCACGGGGGAGAGACTGGGTCACGCGCGTGGTGCCGCAGTGACAGCGTGCGTGTCTTTGCACCCACAGGAGGGGTACAGGGCGGCTGGTGCTCTGGTGACGGACACACTCCTGAGCGGCAACCTTGCCTTCCACCCGGTGCTCCCATTGTCCTGTTTCACCCTGATGAGGTGCGAACCGGTTTCTTCCCTCCGCTCACCTGCCTCCCCTCAGACCGTCCATCCCCTGCCGGGCCTTGGCTGCTACGAGGGACCCCCGCCCCCCGAGACACATCTTTCCCCAGCTGGCTGCTAGGCCCGGGGCCGGCCACTCACCCATTGTCTGTGTCACCTGAGGAAGGTGGTTCCCGGGAGGACCATGCCGTCACACTCCGACCAAAGACGCCTCCCAGCCCCGGAAGCTTCCCTCAAGGGAGTGAGTGGCTGCCACTCTTTAATCAGATCTCTTTACCACACAGACTTCGAATGCTTTCATGTTTTTAATGTCACGTGTCTGGCCTGTGTGGTCATGCGACACAGCGGGCATCCACCTGTGCCCCAGGCTGCGTGTCCGGGCAGCGCGCTCACGCGGGCCCTGCGGAGACAGAGCTGCCTGGCCGCGGGAGGAGTGGCAGCGTGCACGCACCTTGAGCATGGGTCAGTAATCCTGATGTTCGTTTTTGTATTTTTTTAAACTGAGCACAGTGAAATATACTTTTTGGAATCCCTTTCCTTCTGGATTGTAAAAGTATAGCAGGAAGTGCTATGAGGAATTTTATGCAATAAATAAACGTGTACGCGTGCACCCATCCATGTACATGCCGTGTGCTTGCGTGTTCTCTGAGGAAGGTGACTGCTTGTGCTGATGTGCCAGCCACGCCTCTGTCCTGGAGTTGTGCGGCCCAAATCTGGGGGGTGTTTCCTGGGCCCTGGTATTAGCCACGCCCCTTGTGACTGCTGCCCAGGGAGTGCTGTTCCGTGCGAAACCAGCACACCCTGGGCTGCCCATGGCCCAGAGCCCGCTGGGTTTCTGGACGTCAGCTCCTTTCTTGGCGTCCTAAGAGCTGTGTGTCGCTGGGGTTGTGTCTGGCTGCAGGCCACAGTGGGCAGGCTTGGCCTGGCGGGGCTCATGGTCCTCATGTCACTGGAAGTCGGAGGCTGTTCTCCAGGGCTGGGCAGTGACTCCACGATGCAGCCGTCCCCAGGTCCTGTCTCCTGCCGTCCTCGATAGGCAGCTGCCCAACCTCCAGGCAGGAAGGAGGCAGCGGTGACAGGAGCACTGAGTAAAAGGCAGAAGCCTGCACCTCCGGGTCCCTTTTTGTCAGCAAGATGCTGACTTTTCTGGAAAACCACCAGCTCACATGTGCTGTGCCTTGCTGGCCAGCATGGGACACATGGCCACTCTCCCTGCAAGGGGCATCTGAGGATCTGAGTATTTGGGAAAGGACGTATTAGTTTTTGGTATTCATTTCCTATGGGTGCTGTAACAAATTATTATAAACTTAGTGGCTTAAAACAGCCCGAATTTATTATGGTTCTGGAGTCAGAAGCCTGGCGTGGTCTCACCAGGCTGCAGTCAGGGCGTCAGCAGGGCTGTGGACCCTGCAGGGAGAATCTGCGTCTGTCTTTGCCACTAGAATAACCCGGTGTGACCTCCCTGTTGTAAGACCTGCTACTTAGTGACCTTAACTCCCCCTTTCTGTGTGTCCCAGTGGATTTTGTTTGCTGTCATAACACCTGAGGCTGGGAATTACTATAAAGAAAAGAGGTTTATCTGGCTCACGACACACTTTGGAAAAGTTCACGATTGTGCAACTGCATCTGGTGAGGGCCTTAGGCTGCTCCCACTCAGGGCGGGTGGCGGAGGGAGAGCTGGCGTGTGCGGAGATCACACGGCGAGAGAGGACGCCAGTGTCTTCAGTCCTGCTCAGGAAGGAATCCAGTCCCAGCAGCACAGGGTGGGGGAGGCCGTTAATCTATTCACGAGGGATCTGCCCCCACGACCCAGACATCTCCCACTAGGCTCCGCCTCCCAACACCGCACTGGGGATCCAATGTCACCGAGTTTTGGTGGGGCACAAACCACACCCGGACCACAGCACCACGTAACCCGATGCTCAAGGGTTCTGAGATGAGGATGTGGCATCCCTGGGGGCCGGGATCCTGCAGACCTCACCTTGCAAACACTGTCGGGGAACCTGTCCCGAGCAAGAGGAACAGTGATTGTTGGGGAGGCGTGAACCCTGAGCCAGAGGAACCGAGCAGGAGGGCGCCTGGCTGTGGGTGACCCCTGGGTTGGGCCTGTCCTCCCGTGTGGCCGGCCTGCGGGCCTCCCCGCCAGGGTTCACGTCGGGCCTGGGACCTGCAAGGCCCTTTCCTGCACCGGTGCTTGGAGACTCCTGTGTTGTCGGTGCCCGAGGAGTCATTATGGCTTCATCAGCATGCCCTTTAGTTCCTGCAAGACGGCCCAGGCTGACTAAGCCCACGCGTCCTTATTAATAAGCCGTGCTGGACAACTTCATTAATGAGAGACAGATGGTTGGGAACAACAGGCGCCTGGTGCACACAGTGCTGCTCCTGCCTTGGACGTTCCTTGGCCCGAGCGTCACTTTCAAACCCCACCACCTGCCGGCCAGCTGCCTTTTCCTCCCTGAGGTGGCCCCAAGCTGCACTGCGCCTTTCAGGGCCTGTCCCATCAGCAGCTCCTGAAGGCACCGGGATCTGCCACTCGGCCTGGCTGGGGCTGTGGGATTCTGTCTCCACGGCCGTCCTCCTCTGGGCCTTCCTTCCCACCCCCAGAAACCTCCCCGGGGCTGGAGGGCTCCCTCCTGTTTCTGGGTGCCCGGCCCGCCCTCCTGCCTGGGCAGACCCTCCTCGGGCCCTGGGACTGAATCGATCAACTCCAGCTGCAGGCACCGGCCCACCTGTCCCTCGTACTGTGATCTGAGCCCTTGAGGACGGGCCCAGGTTGGCTCACTCATCTGCTTCCCAAGCAGATGGCCTGAAACCCACCAAGCCTTGGGAAAGGCGTTTTCCTGACCTCATCACCGTGGCTGTAGGTGAACGGAAGCCCCCCGCCCCACCTCGGGTCTTCAGATGCCTGCGTGGGGGTCTCCAGGGGAACAAAACTCCCTTTGAGGACCCAGCCGCATCCCACCCTCAGGCCTCCAGAGGGAAAGTCGCACACAGATTTATGGGGGAGCAGGCTAGGTTGCTGGGACAGGTACTCCCAAGTCTGGCTCAATCGAGAATGTTTTCTCTCCTGTAACAGCCCCAAGGTAAGTCAGTGGGCTGGGGGTGTAGGTGGCTTTGTTTCTCGAGGTCACCTGGCTGCTTCCATCTGGTTGCTGCACCATGCTCTGGGGTGAAGGTCCACAGGGTGATGCCCACAGGGAAAGGGGCATGGCGGGGTGGCCTAACCCTAACCCATGTCCCACTGGCCACAGAGTTGTCACATGACTGCACTCAGCTGTGTAGGAGGCTGGGAGAAATGCCGTCTGGCAGGAGGCGGGTGTCCTCCTGGAGCCCTGGCGGTGGGCGGAAGCTGGCTCTGATGAGGAGGGGACAGCGATCAAGAGCCAGTCGTGGTTCCTCCCACAGGGATGAGCGCACCCGGCTGCTGCTTGCGCCACGGGAGGTATGTCTCGTGGAGGGAGACAGATGGTGACAGGAAACAGGAATGTCTGATGGGACACCAGGCTCTTTAGCCAAGGTGGTCTGGGGACCCCCAGGTGACCCTGAAGCCACGGCCTGAGAGGGGTGACACCAACACGTGAAGACTGCGGGACAGCCAGGCAGGCAGAGGTACTGAGAAGGGAAGGAACTGACCTAGAGAAACAAAAAGGCTATTTTGAGGACGCAGGGGCCGGAGAGTGGAGAGGCAGGTGGGCCTGCGGGGCCAGGCGTGGACTGTATTGTAAGGGACCTCGGAAGCCAGGGAGGACTTTGAATCCCACAGTGACATTGTCAGATGAGCATCTGCAGGGTCTTGCTGAGGGAAATTCCTTCTACCAGCCTCAGTCAGGGCCCCAGGGACGGGTCTTGATTGGGGGCAGGGTTGTGGGAGGCTTGACCTGGGCTCCCCAACTTCCTCTTTCCCTCCTCGCTCTTCTCCCCTCTCTGCACCCTGAGCACCTTTGTGCACAAAACGTGAGAACGATTCTGGTCTTTGAGCGCATAGGTGCTGAACGTTCAGCCAAGACACTGGGGAGGCTGCGCGATCACGCCCGGGAACCCTAAGCTGGCTTTGACGAGCTGCTGTTCTTTCTCTCTGAGCCACGCCTGCCTTTTACGTTCGTGCAAACTATTTCTAGAAGCCTCCTGCCATTTTGTCCCCAAACTTTCAAGACCGTCGTAAACGAATAAGGAAAGGCCTGTCAAGATGTTTAAAATATGAGCAAGACGCCGGCTCTGCTGTCATAGTTTATCGTGCTGGAGAGCACGCTGGCCATCACAGCGGTAAATGGGCGGTCTAATAATTTCATTAGATGACTTCCAGGGGAGGAGCAGTTGTTAGTCAATTCATTATGCGCTGGAACAGTTTCCAAACGTTTTCATCTCGGGGCTCCCTCCCTGTGTTTCCTCCTCCTCCTCTCTTTCCCTGGCTCAAACAGAGATCATAGTCAAGTTGGGTTTTTGGGAGGGTGAGCGGGAGTGGTTGTCATACGGATCCACCTGGCGTGGACCCAGTTTTCATTTTGCAGGCTCAGGGCTCATCTGTCGCCCCCGCCCTGCTCACCGTTCACCTGCGGGGCATGGTCTAAATGTTTTTGGCATCCACTTCCTCCTTTCAGTCCTCACTCTGTGTTTTGTTGGCTGCAAGTAACAGAAAACCCCAACAACCAACTGGCTCAAGCAAAAAAAAAAAAAAAAAAAAAAAATAAGGTATGATTAGCTCACTGTTTTCAAAACGCCAGTGCCGGGCGTGGCTGGAGCCAGGGGTCCATGACGTCATCAGTGTGCTCCCTTTCCAACTCAGCTCCGCCTTTCTCTGTGCGGACTACATTCTCCGGTGGATTCTCTCCTCCTGACGGCAAGGTGGACACCTGCAGCTCCAGCCTCGGGTCCTCACGGTGCTAAGAGGCAGAGAGAAAGGTTCCCCTCACACTCCCTCCATCATTCCCACACGAGTCCCCATGTTGGTGCTTATTTGACTGTTTAAATCATGTGACCAAGCCTGAGCCAATCACTGGCCAGAAGGAGGGAATATGCTGATTGGCCAGGCCTGGGTCATATGACCCCTCCAAGCATGGCACCAGCTGCGCGAGGAGCAGGCCTGAGGGGGGAAAGGTGGGCTCTGGAGGAGGCAGAGGGTTCCCTGTAAGAAGTGAGGAGCGGCACCCGAGCCGTCTGTTCCTTCTCTGGCTGACAGTCTCAAGTGGCTTTCAGGTGCTAAGTGTGTGGTAATTTATTAGGCAGCAAGAGAGAACTCGCACCTGAGGTGGGGGCGGGGCCAGGCCCCGGCTCCTGTGGCCGCACTCTACTCGGCACCTTCAGAGGTGCGAGTCCCTGACAGGAATCTTCCTCTTCTCTCTCTTCTCTGTGTCCCCACCCCTTGGTCCCAGCTAGAGTTGCGGATGGCGCTCTGTCAGTCAGAACCCTTCAAATGCCAGTGAGAGGAAGGCCTCTCTCGTCGCCGGCTTCAGGCACAGCGGGGTCCAGGGCGTGGGTCACCGTGCTCAGGATTCTCTCCTCCTGATGGCAAGGTGGATACTTGCAGCTCTAGCCTTAGGGCCTCACAGCGCCAAGAGGCAGAGGAAGGTTCCCCTCACACTCCCGCCCTCGTTCCATTCCAACATGAGTCCCCATGTTGGTGCTTATTGGACTGTTTGGATCATGTGACCAAACCTGAGCCAGTCACTGGCCAGAAGGAGGGAATATGCTGATTGGCCAGGCCCGGGTCATATGACTTCTTCAAGCGTGGCACCTGCTGTGCGAGGAGCAGGCCTGAGGGGGGACAGGTGGGCTCTGGAGGGGCGGGAAGGGGGGGGGTTCCCTGTAAGAAGGGCGGGGGTGGCACCGGGTCCTCTGTTCCTTCTCTGGCTGACAGTCTTAGGTCGCTTTCAGGTGTCGAGTGTGTGGTAATTTATTAAGCAGCAAGAGAGAACTCACACCTGAGGTGGGGGCGGGGCCAGGGCCCAGGGCGGTACTCTACTTAGCACCTGAGTCCCTGACTGGAATCTTCCTCCTTTACCTCTTCTGTGTGTCCCCACCCCTTAGTCCCAGCTGTAGAGGAAAGTGTCAATGACGTGCTTGTTCTGTCAGTCAGAACCCTTCAAATGCCAGTGAGAGGAAGGCCTCTCTCGTTATTGTCACCGGCTTCAGGCACAGCGGGGTCCAGGGCGTGGGTCACTGCACCCAGGGTTCGGCATCTCAGGGCGTCTGTATGGGCAGGAGAAGGTACTTAACCTCTTTGAGCCTCCTTTTCTCATTTATAAGTGTGCGAATTAAGAATACTATGCATCTCACAGGGATGTGATGAGAGTGAAGTAACCACGTTGCCTGTAAATAGTGCCAGATACATAGCAGGTGTTCAATAAACATTATCTGTCATTTTTTAAATAATCTCTTATCCCTTCTTTCTCTTGCGTAGGTTTTCGTCTTTGACTTTTTGCCTAAATTCCAACAAAAGGCCTGGGGAGGTGTGTCCTTGGCCTGGCATGTGCCTGAGTCTGAACCAATCACAGAGACCAGGAGAATGGAACGTTCTGATTGGTCACACTTGGACCATGGGCCCACCCTGCGGCTGCTCAACCTGAACCAGGTGGGCTGAGAGTAGGTGGGTGGTGGTTGGTCCTCTGGGGAGGATTGGGGGCGCTGATGCTGGAGGGTTGGGGATGGGTTCCAGGTGGGCATACACCCCCACACAACACAGCTGCTGGGTGTTTGTGAAGTGGCAGAATTCCAGGTCAGGAAGAGGTGCTGTGGTTGCATTTTGAGCTTAGGTCACTGCCTCCTTCCTGGCATGGCTCTCAAGGCCTCTGGCCACCAGTCCCCGCAGGAAGGCAGAGGGACGAGAGTCTGTACGAGGATAAGGCCTGTTTGAGGCGGGACAGAAAATTAAAGCATTGCCTGAATCTTGCCTGGCTGAGTTCCCAAATAGAATTTCAAAGAAAAAATTTGTTTTTCTGGGTCTTAATGTTCACAAGTAATGAAGACAAATGAGACTTATTTGCACGAACACAAGAATTGAGTTCTGAGGGCCAGTCAGATTGACATGGAGGCAGACCATCTTTTGGGGAGAAACAGCCTCATCTGAGATAAATCCGTCTGTTGGAGCTAGCATTTCCTTTGCACAGAGAGTCACCTCAAGGGATGTGGCGGTTAAAGAAAAATGGTGAGAACATTCTTGACACTTCTCTTGGGCATGTCTATATCCCCTTCTCCTCGAATCTGAGTGGGCTGGTGATTGGTTTGTTCTTTGGAGTCTGACACAGGTGACTTATAGGCTGGGCAGGGAAACCACAGAGCTCTGCCTGGTTCTCTGGTGGGTGCTCACTGTGGAGGATCCCCCCGCCATTTCAGACGTCTGACTACCTCGAGGTCACCATGCTGGAAAAGCCACATGGAGGCGCTGTGGTCCCAGCAGAGCCTAGGGTTCAGCTGTGCTCGCCAAGGCACTCCAGGCATATCAGTAGAGCTGCCTCTGATCCTCTGGGTTTGCTGTCTGCCAGCTGAGCATCCTCAAGTAACCTCAGTGGACACCACAGGGAACAGAAAAATCACCCAGTGGAGCCCTGCCTGAATTCCTGACCCATGGAGTCTGTGAAATGTAATAAAATTGCCTTCGTTCCGTGCACTGAGTTTGGGGGTAGTCCTGCAGCAGTAGCAGTTGGAACAGGGCTCCTTTGAAATAGGACCAAGCTGGTGATGTCATCAAAGAAGGTTGGCAGAGCCATGGGGAAACTGGGGACAGCAGGAGGCTGCTCTGTCGAAAGGCAGTGGCCATTGGTGAGAGGCACAGGTGTAAAAGGACTGGCCCTGTAGCCGACTGTCTGGATTCAAGTCCTGGCTCTGGGTGACACTGTGCAAGTTTCTCTGTAAAATGGGACTAACCATGAACTGCAGACTTGGCAACAAGGAACAGACGTTTCAAAGCAACGGCCAAGGGTTCAAATCCAGATCACAGATGGATCTTGCTTGGCTCCTACAATTGCTGTTTTATTATTTGGATCCAGTGCCAATTTAGAAACTGGGAGATTTCACACTTCTCTTGGGAAAAAAGGGAAGATCAGGCAGGGTTGGGCCACATTCCTTGGGTCACCGATCGCCAGGTCACAGTGGCTAGCACGGAATGACCACCTAGCGTGGGCTGGACGTTGCTCTAAGGCTACACGTGCGTTGATTCGTTCGACCTCAGGCAGCCCTACAAGGCTGTGTCAGAAGGGCCTTTCTGGATCAGTGATGAGATCCAGAGAGAAATGAGGCCACCTCAGTGGGTACCATGGTGGGGAGATGATGATGATAACGTGTTCTTTCCACCCACCACCCTGGCAAGACCAACCCCTGTCCGGATTTAGGCACAGCCCTGGGGAGAGAAGGAAGCCCCACCCATGACAGAATCACTCCACATCCCCAGGAGAGTGGGAGTTCATAAAAGAAGTTAATTTTGGTTATTGAAAAGTAAAGTCATGTTTCTGCAAACTCTAGTGTGGGCTGAGTGCCCAGTGGAAGCTGCTCCTTGAGCAAACCCGTGTTGAGGATTTAGGCTGTTCCGAGCATGCAAAGCATCCACTCATTCAGCCCTCATGACCGTCCCACAGAGAAGATGGTTTTAGGATCCCTGTTTTTACAGGGTGGGAGCCGAGTGCAGAGAGGTTGGCTCACCCTGGTCTTACAGCTAACAGGTGGCAGAGTTGGGGTTGGGACACGGTCAGTCTGGCCGCAGACTCGGAAAGCAGTGTGCAGTGCTGCCTGTCTCCGTCAATAGCCAATTTCCCGGAAAAATTTCCTGGGAAAGACGGTGCCCTTCTGCGGCCCACCAGAGGCCCCAGGTGGGGCAAACACGCTGAGTATCCCGGGGTGGGAGTCCCCAGCCTGTGGACAAAAAGAGCTTAAGAACCACTGGTGGGGAGTGGCAATTGAGCAAAGGCATTTGGGGAGGAGGCAGGTCGGGGCTTGTGCTTCACCCAGGCTGGGATGGAGGAACTGACAGGAGCACCGCCCTGCGCCTGGCAGACTGTGGTCCTTGCAGTTTCAGTAATGCCAGGTCCCCTCGGTGCACTGACAGCCGAACCAGGTGCCATTGCTGAGGGCAACGAGATTGTTTTGGTCAGTCTGGGCTGTCCTGGTGGCTGAGGGCTTGGCTCCCACTGGAAGGTCTGCTGGGCTGTCCTGCAACAAACAGGGCCTGGGACTGCTGGCTCTGGGGGCTAGAGACACAGTTGTGTGGGCCTGGGGCTGGGTTCTGTTGCCTCTTCAGGGCTTAGCCACGTAGTACCAATAATAGGTAACGTTGCTATAGCACTTACCATATGCCAGGCACTGTTCTGGGGACATCATCCAGACCATAACCCCAGGAGGTGGGTGTCATCATTATCCTCATTTTGAAGATGGGGACTAAGGCGCCAAGTTCCAGGAGCTTCCCAAGGTTACATGGGCTAGCGCCAAGTGCTGGTCTTGACTTTCTTGCTGAGCCTTTTGGAAAGAGCTCCAAAGAAGAATGGAGAGACTCCCTCTGTTAAACCCTTTTCTGTGGTCCTTTCTTGAGGGAGTTCCTGAATGTCTAGATGGATTGAAAAAAGAAAAATCATACCCCACTGAAAAAGATCAATTGCACGTACGGCTTCCAAGTCACTTTGATGTTGTCACAAACTCTCTCATATGCTTGAGCCTCTAATTAGATTTGGAGTGAGAATCAATTCATGTGTCATGAAATTTTAAAAGACAACGTTCCGTGAATGGTACTTCCCATTATTCCAGCTTGATTGAAATTGTGGCTTTTTCAAGGGGTGCTATTTATACTCTTAAGACAATGGAGCTTTCAAAAGGATTCCGACTCTCAAGTCTTCATATGTGATTTCTAGGGAAGTGGAAATTTTCAAATTTTCATAATGAATGTGTCTTTGTGGCTTGCTTTCTTTTTTTTTTTCTTTATTAAAACCACGTGACTCTGCAGTGTCTCTCTCCCCTCCTTGATAGGAACCTCAGGTTCTTGCCAAAGGATGTACCGCATAATTGCTTTCATGTTCAGACCCTGTAAAAGTGTGTTGTAAATGGCCGCGACAATTCTATTAGGCCTGGGTTCTAGCGGGGTTGACCTTGCAAATTGAATTTAGGGAGGCCAGCCCTTCTGCCCGGCTGCCAGATTTCATGTTCCCGGTTTGGGGAGAGGCCTGGGGAGGGCTGGGGTTTCTGGGCCCGGCCGTCACCCGGCTCGCCCCGTGCTGCGTTCCTCCCTTCCATCTTGGCATCTCTCTCAGCCTTCCAAATAGGAGGCAGCAGCCTGTGATCGATGGGCTCCTGCCCGCTGTGGTGTTATTAGCCACTCTATCAAGGTGACAATGTCATTTTTAGTATTCCATCTTCAGACCCGGGGTTTATTTTTAGGTTGGGAGTTGGCCCAGCCTTGCCAGAGATAGAACCACAAAAAGTTGAGGATGCAGTTCTTAACCCTAGCTGCCGGGGAGCTTTTCAACAATACCAATTCCGTGAGGGTGCCTTCCAGGTGCAGGAAATGGTAGATAACTTTATCCATGCAGGGGTTACTTGAATTTATGTGTACCCCAAAATTAGACTTTGGCGAGGATGCGGAGAGATTGGAACGTGCATTGGTTGTGGGACTGTAAGGTGGTGTGGCCGCTGTGGGGAACAGCGTGGCGGTTCCTCAAAACATTAAACCTCGAATTACCCTGTGACCTGGCAGTTACACTCCTAGGTGTACACCCGAAAGAATCGATAGCAGGGACAAGGACACAAACAGATGTTTGCCCATGAAAAATGTTCACAGCAGCACTGTTCATAGTAGCCAAAAATGTGGAAGCAACCCGTTGTCCCTCAACAGATGATGGATAAACAAAATGTGGTCTGTCCCTACGACGGAATAGTATTAAGCCCTAAAAAGGAATGAAGTTCTGATACATGCCATGACACGGTGAACCTTGAAAACATTATGCTAAGTAACAGGTGCTGGTCACAAAAGCACAAATGCTATACGATTCCACTTACATGAAATACCTAGAATCGGCAAATCCATAGAGACAGACAGTAGAATGGAGCTTATTCAGGGGCTGGGGAAGAAGGGATGCGGAGCTAGGATTTAATGGGGACAGTGTTTCTGTTTGGGATGATGAAAAGGTTCTGGAAATGGATGGTAGTGACGGTTGTGCAACATTGTGAATGTTCTTAATGCCACTGAACTGTGCACTTAAAAATGGGTGAAGCGTGGCCAGGCATGGTGGCTCACGCCTGTAATCCTAGCACTCTGGGAGGCCCAGGCGGGCGGATCGCTCAAGGTCAGGAGTTCGAAACCAGCCTGAGCAAGAGCGAGACCCTAAAAACAGAAAGAAATTAATACTAAAGAAATTAATACTAAAAATAGAAAGAAATTAATCGGCCAACTATAAAAACATATAGAAAAAAATTAGCCAGGCATGGTGGCGTGTGCCTGTAGTCCCAGCTACTTAGGAGGCTGAGGCAGAAGGATCGCTTGAGCTCAGGACTTTGAGGTTGCTGTGAGCTAGGCTGATGCCACGGCACTCACTCTAGCCTGGGCAACAGAGCCAGACTCTGTCACACACACACACATACACACACACACACACACACACAAATGGATGAAGTGGCAAAGTTTATGTCTGTTTTATAGCGATAAAAAGTAATTGAGATGTAGATCTAAGATTTTTGCACTGGACTATACAGATGTTATACCTCGACTATAAAATACTGATTCGCAGGCCCCGCTCTTAGCGTTTCTGATGTTAACAACCTGGAGAAATGACTGGGTATCAATATTTTTAAAAGCTTACCCTGGGGAATTTATGGGGAAATTTTTTGGGAAAAAGGGGCGAACTCAGACATGAAAAACTTTCAAGAATAAGACAGAATTGTGGAATCAAATCTAGGCCGCATGGTCTATAAAGGCCGACGAGTCACGAGCAAAAGTGACATGTCGTTTATAGGCAGAGCACTTAATGGCTGATGTGAGACTCTGCGAAGCTCTGTCTTCCCTTCAGTCATGCTTGACATGGGGGCTGCCCTGTCCCTTGGTCCTGAGTGATACAGATTCTCACACTGGGCCTTGAATGATGGTTGCAATGGATAAGGAATTCAGAAATTGAGTGATCCTGTGTAACCTCATAAGCAGGGCAATAGTATCAGGCCTCTGGGTACCACCTTTGTGAGTTTCTTGGCCTTTTCCTCATGGTCACAAGATGGCTGCTGCAGCTACGGCATCAAATCATCACACGTTTAAAGCAATGAGAGGATGTGGGGCAGCCAGTGCAGTAACAAGTCTCTCTGTGGTTCATTCTTTTTTTTTTTTTTGAGACAGAGTCTTGCTCTGTCACCCTGGCTAGAGTACAGTTGCGTCATCATAGCTTACTGTAACCTCAAACTCTTGGCTAAAGTTATCCTCCTGCCTCAGCCCCCCAAGTAGCTGGGACTACAGGTGCATGCCACCACACCTGGCTAATTTTTCTATTTTTAGTAGAGATGGGGTCTCACTCTTACTCAGGCTAGTCTCAAGCTCCTGACCTCAGGACATCCTCCTGCCCCAGCCTCCCAGAGTGCTGGGATTACAGGTGTGAGCCACCTCACCTGGCTGGTCCATTCTTACTTTACCAGGTGGAAATTTTTCCTCAGAAAGACCCTCAGCAGCCTTCCCCTCCAGTCCATTGGCAGAACTGTGTCTCATAGCCACCCCTAGAACCAGAGGAAACTGGAAAGCAGGTCTCTGGATTCTTTTCCTTTCATTTTTGTGTTTTGACATAATTTAAAACTTAAAGAAAAGTTCCAAGAATAGCACAAACAATTCCAGATATCTTTCACCCAAATTTCCCAAATGTTAGCATTATGTGATGTTTCATCCTTTTCTCTCTTCCCACATACATATATACACACACAGATGCACGCATCCACACGTATCAGCGGACACAATGTCCCTTTGTCCCTAAATACTGCATTGTGAGTTCCAAAAAACAGGGACATTCTCTGACGTTGCCCCAGTACAATGATCAGGAAATTAACATGGAAACTGCTATTATCTAATCTACTGACCTTTTTCAAATCCTGCCAATTGTCCCAATAATGTCCTTTATAGCAGAATAAAACCCCACGTCACACATTGCACTCTGTTGTCACGTCTCCTTATTCTCTGCAAATCAGAACTTCCTGGGACTTTCTTTACCTTCCGTGACACCAACTACCTTGGTGTTTTGGAGCGGGCAGGCCGGTGATTTTGCAGCATGCTCCTGGTGTTGGGTTGTCAGACGGTTCTTTCTGTTTGGATTCATTTACAAACTTTGGGCAGGAATGCATGGGGGTAATGCTAGAGCTTTCTGGGTGCATCATATCAGGGGCCCCACGGTGTCGATTAGTCCCCTTGCTGGGGACCTTAACTTTGGTCACTTGGGTAAGGGGGAACTGCCGGACTTCTTCACCATAAAGCTATTATATTAATACTATTTAAGTATTGGATTTTTTGCCTTTAGTGTGGGAATGGCTATTGGGTTGCCAACCACCGAGTCCACTACACTTCTGCTCACCTGAGTGTGTGACCTGCAGGTTCTTTAGTCATCATTCATGTTGAGTGGAGGGGAATGTCTTCAGGAAGAGGCAGATTTGATACTCTCTGTTTTAGCTATACTTTCTAAGGAACTTCTGGGGGCCCGGCCCTTGGGCAAGACCTCACAGGCTATAGACAGTACTGGACAGCATTGTCCACCCTCACTGAACTTCCTCCCCAATGGGAGAGAAGGAACTAATATTTCTTATACAGAAATATTATGTGCCAAGCCTTGGGTTAGCCATTTATGTCTATTAATACTACCTCATTCAAATTAGCGTATCAGCTCTGGGAGGCAGGTGCTGTTACCTGGATAATGGTTTACGGGCGGGGGGCTTTGTTCATTTCAAACCAGGAAAACCATTCATAACGTTCTCCAATGCCTGAGTCTGCCTCACCTCACTTGAGAACAGTTTTGTAAAAAGCATCTGAAATATTTTCCATATCAAGTGTTTCAAGGACCTAATTATAAACTTCATTATAATTGTTCATTAGTTATATTTTGTTCAATTACTTTAACAAGTTGCCAAATGGAACACAAAGCCGGCAATTAGCATTATGTAATTGTAATGAGACACTCAAATTGGGTTATAGAACATCGTCTTTGCTGGCATATTTTCCCCTTGGAGTTAGACAAACCCAAGGCAGCAGCAGGGCTGACATCTGCTCCCTGGCTCCATCCAGGCCACGTGGGGTGAGAAGTCACCTCTTCTGACATACGCCTGTCAGGTTTGGAAAAACAAAAGCACTTAAGGACAGTACTAAATGTGCTTTACATGATGATTCTATCCAATTACACTGTAGTATTAGTATATAAAATAATGTAAAATGTTACACGTGTATATATGCACTGCAGTTGCTGTTCTAGGCATGGTTGCATCATGTGATAACTCATGTGACCTTCCCAACAGGCCCCTGAGGTGGGTGCTAATCATTTCCCCCATTTTATGGATGAAGAAATCAAGGCACAAAGGTTGGGCTGTTTGCCCAAGGTCACACAGCTAGGGGATGCTGAGCTGGGCTCAAGCCCAGGTGGTTGGCTGACCGCTATTTTCTATTGATTTATTGAGTCTCAGAGAAAAAGGTGTATTTAAATGCAACGACCCACGTTATCCAACAGGAGAACATCAAGGGCGACTTCACTTTTTGGCCCGTTAACATCTGAATGTGTATTGGAGGTAGGCATGTGAAGGTGGTTTTTAAAAATTTGTCACAGGACTAGATCACAATGCTGTCTCAAGTGGCTGTCCTCGACTGTGGGCACAGAGCACTCGGACTGGGCAGCCTGAGGTCCCCTGCTTGGACAGCGTATCTGTGAGGATGTTTTGACTGGATTCCACTAACTGAAATATACATTTGTTGAACTGAAAGAAGCTGGTTTGACTGCAAATGTTGGTCAGCTTCTTTGGAGGACAGTAAGAGAAACCTAACTCGCCTGGGCCAAGAGAAAGGGAAGACTTCATTGGTTCTTGCAACCAAGGAGCCCAAGCATGGATTTCAAGCACAGTTGCACCCTGGACTGCAGACAACGTTCTCTTAGTCGGCTCGGGCTGCTGTAACAGAACACCATAGGCTGGGAGACTTAGACCACAGACATTTATTTCTCACAGTTCTGGAGGCTGGAAGTCCAAGATCAAGGCACCACAGATCCAGTGTCTGGTCCACAGATGGTGCCTTCTTGTTGTACCTTCACGTGGCAGACAGTGGAGACAGTGAGAAAAGCAACTTCTGTCTCTTCTTACAGGGGCACTAACCCAATTCATGAGGGCTCCACCCTCATGACCTTGTCTAACGCCCTAGAGGCCCCGTCGTCAATACCAGTGCATTCGAAATTATGGCTTCAACACAGAAATTCAGTCCCTAGCAGATGTCATCGGCATGCTCCCTCCTTGCCAAGGTGCTGCTGTCCTCTGTGTTGGGCCACCACTGGGCCAGCTCTCCTCACAAGGCAGCAAGATGGTCCCCGCGGTTCCATGTGCGCTGTCGTGGAGGAGGCACGGGCGGCTTGGCTCTCACTTCAGGGAAGAGGCTGCTGTTCAGCAGCCAGGAGTGCAATCCGCCTCCACCTGTGGCTCCTTCCGGGTCTGCATTGGGTTTTGAGCTGAGGTCTTGATGCTCCCAGGCAGTCCCTGTCAGTGACGGAGAGCAGTGGTGGCACGAGGGCCTGGTCATTGTAAAGGACAGTGTTTCCTCCAGAGCTCCCACTGTGTGGGTGTGGGCAGATCTCGCTCCTTTCTGCTTCCTCCACCTCTTACCTTTCCCGGGAATCACCCCCAAGGTCTCTTGCCCTCCTCACTTCCTCTTGGTGTCTGCTTCCTGAATGACCCAACAAACACCCTGGGATCATTGTCTAAAAGGTTGGCCTTCCTGGAGGCAAGGAATGTTGTTTCACTGAGAATTCCAGCCAGACTCCCAGGCCCGACTCTCATTGGTTGAAATCGGATTACATGTCTGTCCCTGAACCCTCCCTGTGAATCTGATTGTACAGGTGTGGGTCATGTGACCACTTGTGGGTGGGATCATCCCTGCCCAAACAACTTGTAGTTCCCCAGAGGAAATGTGGGTCCATTTCACAGAAAAGAAAGGGAATGGCTGCTGGTCAAAGACAGCCGCTCTCCTTTGGAACTTTGTGAGTTCAGAGGACCTGGCTCTTGGCCAGCTTGTCACATCACCTCATTTGGGACTCAGTGTCCATATCTATGAAATGGGCATATGGCAGATGGATCCCTGCTCTGATTCTTCATGTGGGCCTTTGTGAGTTGAGGGAGGAGACACTGTCCTAGCCTCTTCCCACTCTGAGCTGACCATGCTGAGGGAAGGACTTCCTACCTGTCCTAGCCATGGCCTCGTGAGGGAAGGGGTCCACTGCCTTGCACCGGAAGCTTCTGCCTTCCTCCAGAGGCACCTGATACAGTTGGAACTCAAGGCCAGTTTTGAGTGACGGATGCAGAGGGTGTGCTTAGCAGATGCTTCTCTGACAGCCATGGTGACAACCCCAAATATGAAACAGTGAAACCCTTGTGTCATACAAGGTCACCTGCCAGAAATGACAGACTGAGGATGGGGTGGGGGAGCTGTTGAAACAATTGTATGTAAATGGGCCTGTTGTCTCTTGCTGTGGTCTGAATGTGTCCCCCAAATTCTCATGTTGAAACCTACTCCCTTATGTGGAGGTATGAAGAGGTGGGGCCTTTGAGAGGTGATTGGGTCATGAGGGCTTCACCCTCAGGAATAGGGTTAGTGTCCTTTTAAAGAAGGCCCACGGGACCTGTTCCCCCTCCCACCATGTGGAGGTGCCGCAGAAGGGGTTGTCTATGATGCAGAGACCGAGCCTTCCAGAATCCGCCGGTGCTTTAATCTTGGACTTCCCACCCTCCAGAATCATGAGCGATACATTTCTGTTGCCTGTAAACTACCTAGGCTGATGTATTGTGTTGTAGGGTCCTAGACTGACACATTTCCCAAGGGAGCCTTCTTTAACATTTTAATTATTATTTTTTCAGTTGATAAAAAATCTAATATTTTAAAATTCAGTTTCTGTATAACATTCCATTGTATGAATGTTTTGTAATTAATACCCCTCCCTTATTAATGGACATTTGGGTTGTGCCCCATCCCGTTCAGCTATGACCCCTTAGTAGATGTCCACCTTCCTTTGCAGGGCTGGGCTCGGTGCATGGGAGGGGGAGAGTGCAGCCAGCGCCTATCTGGGAACTGCCTCCCGGGGTTTCCTGACGCTTCTCCTCTCTCCTTGTCACTAGGTCTCCCTGTCTGTCTGTGTCTGTCTCTCTGTTTCTGTTTCTCACTCTGTCTGTCTGCCTTTCTCTCTTTCTTTCCCTCTCAGCTGATCTCTGCTCACAGCTCTCCTAACAGCATCCATCTGGGCTCCGTGCTGTTATCGTGAGCCTCTTCCAGATGGTGGGATGACTGCAGTTGATAGCTTGGCGTGCTAATGCCACAGGGCTAATTCTTAATAATGATGAAATGTGATTTACAAAACCACCCTCTCATCTGGACAGGTTCAGTACCTGGTCAGAACGGCGCTGTCCGTCCGTTGCAGTGCTGGCTGCTTTCGCCAGGACAGATGTGATTCTACTAGTGCTGGGGTGATCTGCAGCCTCGGTCCCCTCCCAGTGCAGTTTCAGAGTCTGGAAAGTCGAGGTTATTCAAATCTGGGACTGGCAAGTCACAAAGACCAGTCCCTCTTGGAAAGGCTCCAGCCACGAGGGAGCTGACGGTGAGCGCAGCGGCCACAGAGCTCAGGTCCCGCACGCAGGTGCACATGCAAGCCAGTAGGACCACAGTCGGGATACCTGCATGTGAGTGACAAAGACAGATCAAGCTGAGTCATGTGGAAAAGGAATTTATTGAAACAATTCATGAGGAGCTCACCGTGCTTCTGAGAATCTACAAAAATATAGTCCCCAAACGGGTTGTATGAGGATGTCCAAAGAGAAGCACGCCATAGAACTAGCCTGGCAGGGCCATCGCTGCTACTGCTGCCGGGCACTGAGCATCAGAGCCAAATGTCACCGCAGCCCTGCTGCCCCTGGACACTGAACTCTGCTGCTTCCACCAGTACAGCTCCCTCCTGTCTCTGCCTCTTCAGCCCAAGGGCTGGCTGGCCTAGCTCTACCGCGCACTCACGTCCCCGTCCGAAGGGAGGCAAGGTATTAAGTGCACGGACTCTGGAGCCAGACTGGGTTTGAGTCTGGGCTCTGCGACACATTATCTGTGTGAGCCTGGGCAACATGTGTGCCTCAGTGTGCTCATCTGCAAAATGGGGATAATACAGCCATGCCCACCGCCACAGGGGATTGTGTAGACTAAATGACAGAATATATGTGAAGTATGTAGCAGAGGCAGCTGAATAAGCATTTTAAGTTTTAGCCATTAGCATGATTATTATTTTAGAAGGATCATTTGGCATTTGTTGGTAAGGCAGTTGCTGTTTCTTAGGAAGACTCAGTGGGGGATTCTCCAAACGTACAAAGTGGGGTACGTAAGACAGGTGTCTACTGCAGTATTCCCTTTCCATTTTCTATGACTCATTTCTATTTTGAGCCCCAGTTCCTCTGTGGTTTCCTAAAATCTCAGTCAATCTGGGGCCTTATCTACCTGTTCCCTATAATTATTTATATTTTTTATGTTTATTCTTATTTTTTTGAGGCAGGGTCTTTCTCTGTTCCCCATGCTGGAGTGCAGTGGCATCATGATAGCTCACTGTAGCCTCGAACTCCTGGAATCAAGTGGTCCTCCTGCCTCTGTTTCCCAAGTAGCTGGGATTACAGGCATGCACCATCAGCCTGGCTAATTTTTCTAGTTTTTATAGAGATGGAGTCTTGCTATGTTGCCCATGCTGGCCTTGAACTCCTTGGCTCAAGCAATCCTCCTGCCTCAGCCTCCCAAAGTTCTGGGATTACAGGCATGAACCACTGCACCTGGCCCAACATTTGTTTTTTAAACATTACATCAGAATGCCTTAATGCAGAGCATGCATTCTCCAGTTTACCACATCTGCGCCCCTCCCTGTGTCCCCCACAGACCCTGCTTCGCTCATTTACATTACTTGACTTGGTTTCTGAAGATGTTTGACTTTAGGATTGCAGCACCTAAGAGCTGGGGGTTTTGAGAGACACAACTGTAGGGTTTTGTGTCTACTTTCATGGACGTCCCTTCCCCACCCTGAGATGATAACCACAGGCGCATCACCTGCTAGATGGGGGGAGGACACAAAGAGGACACAGTACCGTCCAGCCATACACATACAGGGGCCTCTTGCGGACGGGACCCATGCAGGACACATGGCTTGACCTCTTGGGCAGTGGACAGTAGTGGCACCTGCTCTCTCTGGGGCGGCTGGTTTCTCGCCTCTGCCCCGTCTGTGCCTTTGATTTCCTCTTCTCCTAGAGTTCCTTCTGTGGGCCTGAGCCTATTTGTTGCAGTGCTTCCTTTGTTGTGAAACGAGTTCCCAAGCAACTCGCTAGCGGCCTCCCATCTGTTTCATTCCCGGGGACGCTGGGACAGTTAGTCTCTGCCAAAGCTCCTGCAGGCCAAAGCACGACGACCACAGGTGTGCCTGCATCCTGGACGGTGGGGATGCTGCATTGTCTCTGGGGGCTGAGTGCCACCACTTGGCCTAGCTGTTGGGAGCCTGCCTCCGTGGTGGCCCCCACCTCAGCTTGCACCCTTGCCACACCCGGCTAGCAAAGGAGAACAGCCATGGACATTTCTAGGGGTGCAGGTATTGCCCCCATGAATGCATTTCTCAATACCCCAGTGAAGGAAGTGTTTTCTGGGGTCTCCTGGGCGACGCAGTTGCTGGGTAGGTGTGCAGGTTGCCATGGGAAATCCTTCCCAACATTCCATCCCCCGTTGGCTTTTGGATCCCTCCTTCACATCATACTAGGAAAGCTCTGGCATCTCCATTCATTACACGTGGGCCACCATCAAGTCCTCGTTCCAACCAGCCAACCAAATAAGCATTTAGAGTCACCGCCAGCGACCTAAACTAACACGTTATACCCCAACTCTCTAGTCACTGCACCCAGGTCGGCCCTATCTAGGGTTATAACCTGCCTGCCTTGGTCTGACACTTCGCTCACCCCTCAGGTTTCTGCCAGTCCATGTTGGCAGAGTCTTGCAATTATCTCGGTGTAAAAGCTCCTTTGCTCTGTGCGTCGCATGTGTGGGAAACCCAAGATGCTAGTTATGGTTCTGGCGCCAACAGGGGGCAGTCGAGGGGGGAGTCTGAAGGAGTGCGGGCATCTCCCCGAGTGGCATCTGCTCAGGCGAGATGATGGCACAGGTTTCAAGGAGACGACAGCTCGTCTTCTCAGACCCAAGAGAGCAAGCAAGTTTGGCCAGGAGACTCAGCGTGACTTGGGGACTCGGAATCTCAATTTCATCTGAGTCTATCAAAGCCTTGAGGCCATTGTCACTGCTGTAGGGTCAGGGATGCAGCAGACACCCGAGCTCCCGGGGCACGTGCTTCAGTCAACACCTTGTCAGAATCAGCCACAGGAGACAACTGCACTGATGGATGTGTTGTGAGGTCCCCACATGCCTTGGGTCACCGGCGCCCTATTTCACATGGTCGAAATCCCAGGACTGCACTCAAGTCCACAGGTATCACCAAGCCAGTCTCCAAATCCCACCTTGGAGGGTCTGTTTCCAGACCCTCTCTCATAACCAGTTCTGCATCAGCCAGGGCCCAATCGGGATACAGAAACCACCCCAGTAATTCGAACAGGGAAAGTTCACGATAAAGAATTATTAACTAGTAAGAGGTGCTTAACTTACCAACAGGGTCAGAGAGGACTGTGAAGGGGTCCAGAAGTATCAGGTATAAAAATGTGGCTGCTACTAGGCTGAGGGGAGGTGGGTAATGAACAGCTACACACGCAGAAGAGCTATCCTACTCCCCAGGACTGAGAAATGACGTCTTGGAAGAGGATATAGCTCCTGCAAGAACGTGCGGTCTCCTGGAGTGGAGAAACTTTTCAGAGGACGAAGGCTGCAGCTGGTGCATATTTACAAACATGCAAAGAAGGGTGGGTTTGGAGCAGAGCAACAATAAGTTGACAAGTAGAACAGGAAGAAGACATGGGTGACTGGGAGGAGAGATTTTGCGGGAATTTAGAGGAATGAGAGGAGGTATGGAGTGTGGAGGATGTGGATGAGGGAGGGAAGGAGAATTTTAGGAAATATTTCTGTGGACCACGCATTGTCTTTATGGCAGTCAAGAAATGCAAATAAGGACTGTGCGTTATTTTGGAATTCTTTTTGGTTGATGGTTGGAGTTACACTGACCGCAATACCATTTTGAGACTGGAACACTTGGATCCTGGGTTTCTAAATGGGTTACAACAGTTTTCTCTTTGCCTAATGCAGTAATTTACAATGAAAATGTTTTTCTTCTTCTTCTTCTTTTTTTTTTTTTTCACTGTCTCGGGATTCCTGTTTCATATCATGGGCTCTTGTCTTTCCATGGGTCGGACTGGGGATTTGGAAGTCCAGGTTTTAGTTCTCAGTCTCAAGTTTCATCACATACTGTGTGATGCTCGGCAAGTCACTTAACCTCTCTGAATCTGAGATTTCTCATCTGACAAGTGGGGCGTCTAAAGTCTTCCCGGGCAAGCTCTCGGGGGTGTTGTGATGGTGAGATGAGATTGTGAGTGTGCACTTGCTTTGGCAAAGGACAAGATTTTATTCGCTCATGTGGGGCCGTCTGTACCCATGTACCTGGCATATCAGCAAGAAATGTTTTTGCTTGCGAACACCAGCAGACCCTACTGTTGTGGCTCAATAAGAACTTGTTTTTCTCATATATCAAGAATTTTAGAGGTGGTTATCTCTGGGTAATGGTAAACCTGCTTAATGATGTAAGGGCTAAAAAATCTCTGTGATTCTCTGGGGCTTCTCCTCATGGTCATAAGATGACTGCAGTGACTCCAGCCATCAAGGCTGCATTTAAGCAGGAAGAAGGGCCAGGGCCTGGTCAGGCACTTTTGTTCTTTTTCTAGGTACATGAAGATATTCCCAGATTATCTCCAGACCTCTTCGATTTCGTCTCGCTGGACAGAGTGGGTCTGCCAGAGACTCTGGAGAAGCTAGTGTCGAGCTTTCCCATCCCTTCTAGGGTGAGGAGGCAGGGGAGAAAGAAGTTTGGGATGGGTGTGGGATTGGGCAGCTGACGGTGTCTGGGATAACTGGCAAGTTCTAGATGGCACAAACTGAGCTTGTTTGCAATGGAGGGGAAACAGCCAGTGGAAGATTTTGATTCCCACCCTTGCGATTGCTGCTCCCGTTTATTTGAGCCCTTTCACGGGGCCTGGCTACATTTGAATAGCTAACGTCTCACTTCGGAGGTGGAATTATATTAAAAATCAGATGCTTGTGATTATGCAAATGGATGTCTCGCTATTGCTTAGGATTTTCATTTTTCAATGAATTATTCCTTTTTCACTGCTTTTTTTCCCCTTTCCCCATGGAAGAAAGAAAAACAACCCCTGGCTGATCAAAGGAATTTTCCAATCATTCAGTCAACGGATGTTTATGGAGTGTCTATCCGGGGCCAGGAACTGTTAATACGGATCTGGGAAGTAGCGATGAAAAGATACAGTTTCTGCAGAATGAGAGCTTATATTCCAGGGGAGGAAATAAGCCTTCAGCAAGGAGATTAATAAACCAAATAATTTATGAGAATAATACATACTAAGAAGAGAATAACACAGGGTGGATAAATAGATTTGTGGGTGGGGAGGACTTCTTTAGATGGGGGTGGTGGTTACAAAGGTCTTGGAGGAGGTGACATTTCAGGAGAAACCTTAACTATGCAAGGAGGCAAGCCATGCAATGGTTTGGGGGATGGGTGTTTTAGGTAGAGAGAGTAGCATGTGCAAAGGCCCCACAGTGGGGATAAGCTTGGTATGTTTGAGAAAGAGAAGCTTGGCCAGGAGACTGAAGCACAAGGAGCTGTAAGGGCCAAATCTCTGTGATTCTCTTGGCTTTCTCCTCATGGCCACAAAATGACTGCTGTGACTCCAGCCATCAAGACCAGTAGGGGAGGAGGCCACAGAGCCCTTTCCCGGCCTCAGCCAGGCCGGCCCCACCTGTGTGTTGGCAGCGACAGCTTTCATTTTCTGGTTGCTGGGAACTATCTTCTTCCTGCCGTGGTGTCGGCAAAAACTCCTGTCCCAGCCACAGGGCTCCATCTGTGCCTTTGTCATGGTGGCCTGGTCCTACCGCAGGGCCTTTGCACTTTCTGCTTCTGCTGCCTGGAAGCCTCCCCCATCAGACACCTGTGTGGCACATCCCGTCACTCTAAGTATCTGCTCAAGTGTCACCTTTCCAGAGTCCCTCCCCTGCTTAAAACCACCTCCTTCCACTCTAAAAATACTTTCTTGTTTTACTTCTCTCTGAGCTTATTTGCATCCCACCTGCTCCACAGTTTACATATTTATTTGGTGTGTGGCAGGCCTCCCTGCGCTGGAACATCAGCCTCACCCGCACGGGGCACGTCCCCTCTGTGCTCCATCGTCCCATACCCCCGTGTCCACGACAGTGCCTGGCGCACGGCCGGGGCTTAATAAATGTCTGTCCAGGGAATGAATGAATGAAGTAAAGGAGGATGGTTCTAACTTTCTTTATCTGCTTTTTCTGGTTTTTGCAAAAAAACCTGAACAGGCACAAGTCTCCTTTCCCCAGGCAGCCCCGTTACATAATCTGGACCTCCGTTCTGCAGGGAGCTGTCAGCGCCACTTCGCGCGGTTATATTTAGTGTTTACAGCCTCTCCTTTTAGCTGCATGAGCTCTCCCGAAGAGCTCTGGAAATTAGGCCTCGCTTTGACAGGGAGAGAGGGCTCTTGGCACCATCTAAGGGGGCCCCGGGGGCTGGTGGGGCACTTGGTGGTGGCAGTAGCCAGCAGGCCTGGTTTGGGGGTCAGCCCATGGCCGGCATCACGTTCACAGCATCCTCATCCAGGGATGGAAGGGTAGGTTGTTCTGGAAATTGCAGAGACAGGAGGAATGAAGTGTGGGAGTGGAAAGAGAGTGATTGAAGTTCGAATCTTGGCTGTGCCACTTGTTAGCTGTGTGACCTTCATTCAGTGACTTAACCTCTCAGGGACACATTTTGCTCAATTTGCAGAAGGGGGCTAGGTCAAGCACACCTTGATCCGGTGAAATCGTTCACTGGCTGTGTGTTGCACAGGCCAGGGACGTCACGGGTCAGTCGTGAAGTTGTATTGTGTCGTGGACCACCCGAGATGCCTCCAGGGCGACTGCACGTTGGACCCCTGGCATCCGCTGTTCTCCGCTGCTTGGTGACATCCGGTGAGTTCTCATTGACTCACTTGGAGGTGTCGTTTTGGGAATGAGCAGAGCCGTTTCTTAGGCAGGGCCCAGCAAACTCCAGCCCGTGGGCCAAATCTAGCCCATCCCCTGTTTATGTACAGCCCTTGAGCTAAGAATGGTTTTTGCTTCTTTTTTTTTGTTTTTTTTTGAGAGAGGGTCTCGCTCTGTCACCCAGGCTAGGTTGAGTTTGTTGACCTCAAATGAAGATCTGAGCCAATGGGCACCACCATACACTTGTAGGATTTGAATCAGCACAACTTTTCAGAGAGGCACTTAATGTGAATATCCCTAAACTACATATGTTTTTATTTGGCAATTCATTTTTTAGGAATACACCCTGAAGAACTAATTGTGCACATGTATAATGGTGCAGGAAAAAGTCAATGACCTCAAATGTTCAGCAGCATTGGTTAAACAAATTATGGCATTTCTGGCTGGGTGTAGTGGCTCACACCTGTAATCCTACCACTCTGGGAAGCCAAGGTGGGATGCTTGCTGGAGCTTAGGAGTTTGAGACCAGCCTGAGCAAGATCAAGACCCCATCTCTACTAAAAATAGAAAAATTAGCCAGATGTGGTGGCTTGGGCCTGTAGTCCCAGTTACTCAGGAGGCTGAGGTGGGAAGATCGCTTGAGCCCAGGAGTTTGAGGTTGCTGTGAGATAGGCTGACGCCACGGCACTCTACCTGGGGCAACAGAGCAAGACTATGTCTCAAAAAAATAAAAACAAACCCACAAATTATGGCATTTCTAATGATAGGATTATACAACAACATTAAAATTATCCTATAGAAAATTATTGGAATGGCATGGAAAGATGTTCATCATATATAACTAAATGGAAAGAACAAGTGAAAACAGTGCATATCATGTGAACCCATTTTTATTAAAAGGTATGTAGAGTATGCACAGAGAAAGGACTGGAAAAATACATTAAAATATTAGCAGTGTTTATCTCTTAGGGTTGACAGTTTTGCTTTTTCAATATTTGTATCTTTGAGCTCCTGCCAGGAACATATAATTTAAAAAATAATCTAACTCTCACAAAGTTAGTATAAAAGAAATAAACTTTTCTGTGTGTGTGTGTGTGTATATATATATGTATATATATTTTACCATTTGACATAAGTTCTTAGTTATTTTGTTGAGTGGTAAATACATATCACAGTCCATTTGGGGCTTTTCCTGAACCCATCTATGAGGGTTGGTTTTGGGGTGTCAACTTGGCTGGATTAAGGGGTACCCAGATAGCAGATGCCTGTCATGGAACTGCTCTACCTCCACGACTGAGTGAGCCACTTCCTCTAATAAATCTCTTCTCATTGTGCTCTCTGTGTATCCTATAGGTCAGTGGTCCCCAACCTTTTTGGCACCAGGGACTAGTTTCATGGAAGATGATTTTTCCGTGGACCGGCGTGGGGTGAGGGATGGTTTCGGGATGATTCAAGCACATTACATTTATCGTGCACTTTATTTCTGTTATTATTACATTGTAATATATAATGGAGTAAGTATACAACTCACCATGGTGCAGAATCAGTGGGAGCCCTGAGCTTGTTTTCAGCAACTAGATGGTCCCATCTGGGGGCAATGGGGGACAGTGACTGATCTGACAGGAGGCGGAGTGCAGGCGGTGATGTGAATGATGGGGAGCTGCTGTAAATACAGGTGAAGCTTTGCTTGCTCACCTCCTGCTGTGCAGCCCAGTTCCTAACAGGCCCTGGCCCGGGGGTTGGGTGCCGCAGTTACAGGTTCTGTCCCTCTGGAGAACCCTGACTAAAATGCCACCTTTATCCACTCGGCTGCTTTTTGCGGCAAGTAGGGATATCCAAATGTCTGTGTTTAAACAACGCAGTCATCTCAGTGGACAGCTATCCGGAAGCAGCACTGCTGGGTGACACATTGGCTCAAGGATGTTGCCTATATCTCTCTGTCTTTGCACTCTGCCATCTGTAGGTGGCAGTGGTGGGCACCGTGGTGCCTCATGGTCACAGGAAGGCTGCCAGAACCTTTCCCCTCTCACCCTTACCAAGCTGCCAAGGAGGAAGGGGGTGGAGGGCAAAATAGGGCCTCTGCCTCTTGCAGTTGATCAAAGAGCACAATTGTCCCCCAACTCCCCTTCCAGCTCATTGGTCAGACTGGGTCACGGGCCTCCTGCAGAAGGTCCCTGGCATGAGGGAATGTGGGCAGCGAAGACCTCTCATTCTCTCATTCCTGTGCCCCCAGGGCTGGCACCTTGCTACTCAACCAGTGGGGAGCCTGCTGGGGAGGGAGACGGGGCAGCATCTCGTTTCAGGGGCTCGGGCTGTGCCGGGGCGCTGATGGCTGGGGAGGGGTGTGCCAGCCTGTCTACTCCTCCGTCTCCGTGGCTGACGTACCTGGAGTCAGACTGCATGGGGTTCAGTCCGATTCTGCCGCCTGCTGGTTGGGAGCGTGGCCATGGAAAAATTGCTTAACCTCTCTGTGCCTCATTTCTTCAGCTATAAAAGAAAGGGATGTTTATGGGGCTTAAACAAATAAAAACATGTGAGCCCCAAAGAACTGAAAATGGATCCAGCAGGAACTGTGCACGAATGTCTGTAGCAGCACTGTGCATAACAGCGAGTGCAGGTAGAAACAGCCCAGATCTTCACCAGAGGGTGAGTAGTAGGCACACGTGGTCCGCCCACACAGTGGAATATGATTCAGCCATAAAAAGGAGTGAAGAGCTGACTCATGCCACTGCATGGATGACCCCTGAACACAGTGCCGGGTGCAAGAAGCCAGACACAAGACCATGCATGTGTTGTATGATTTCATCCTAGGATTAGGGTGGAATGCGGGGTGACTGCTAACGGCTATGGTTTTATTATATTTCGGGGTGATGCAAATGTTGTGGAACCAGGTAATGGTGACGGCAGCATTGTGAATGTTCTAAAGGCCACTGAACTGTGCACTTTAAAGTGGTTAAAATGGTGAATTTCACGTTAGGAGCATGTTACCACCGTGGAAAACCACGCATGCGCAAAGCGCTTCTAGCAGCGCCTGGTACGTCGTCAATGCTGCGATGTTATTTGTTATTAGACACATTCTGCTCCAGCACGTTTTAAACTTGCTCCCAAGTCCCACCCGGATGGTATCTTCACCCCTGGCTGCTTCCTCACACCACTCCCCCCCCCCCCCCCCCCCCCCCCCCCCCCCCCCCCCCCCCCCCCACCCGCTCCTACCCCCACCCCACCCCCGCCCCCTGCCAGTCTGGGCATGTGCGAATCTCCTTCTGGCCGGCGCTGTTCAGTGCTTTCTGCTTAAACATACCAGGAATTTCTTCCCTGGGCTCTCTCTCCCTGCAGTTGGGGGGTTGCCACAAGTCCCTTCTGGTCTCAGTTTTCACAGGCTCACAGGGGCCTCTGTCACCTCCTCAGGGCTCAGCTCTCAGTCTGTTGTTCAATCCTGAGTTTCTTTCATTCATTCATTCATTCACGTAACCTGTATCTGTTGGGCCTCCCTCTGTAATGGTGCCAGGCGGTAACCACTGTCACGTTATTCAGAAGAATAAAGCTGAGGAAGGGAGCAGAGAGTGACACCAGCACTCGGGGCTGCCAGAAAGAGCCCCCTTCTTTCCGTCTGGGTCCGCACATCCAGGTGTGCCAGTAACTGGTTTTTTGAAATTCTTGCTTAAGGAAGTTGTTGATTTCCTATATAAGTGGGCTGAACTTCTATTTTGAGAGCCCCCTACCCCGGCCCTCCGCTCACCAGGTGGTGCAAACAGTCTGAGTCAATCCTGTGTCCCTCAGTGAGGATGCCAGGGACGTTTCAGCAGAACCTCAGTGTCTGCATGCGACAAGGGACAGTCCCTGTCTTCGCAGATCACATCTCAATTGGTGGGTCACCACGGGGGCAGCCACCTGCGTGTTGGGAATGTTGGCGTTCAAGGGTACAGGGGTCTGTTACAGGTGCTGCGAGCTGGCGGGGGTGGGGGAATCTCTTTGCCTCTTAACCCCTACCCCTACCCCTACTCGCGCCCCGGCTCTGGCCGCGGGCTTCCTCCTGCAGCGCCGGCCAGGCTGCAGTGCGAGCTACAGCCACGAGATGGCAATGTTGCTCTTCGCCCACAGCCGGCGGCGGCCCGTGGGCTGAGCGGCGGCAGAGCTGGGGGCTGGGAAAGACCCGGGAGGGACCCGTGCTTGGGGCAGCCTCCCGGTGGGTAGCGGGTGGCAGGGCCTGGGGAGCCTTGCACGGCTGGGCTGGAGTCTGAGGCTGGCTCTTAGTTGGATCTGCCCCCCCCATCCCCTTTCAGAACCAGGAAAAGGATCATTCCTGGCCTCAGTTTCCCCATCCGTACATGGGGGAAAGAGTGTGGGCTGTGTAATCTGTAGGATCCTGTCCCGAGATATGAGGCCAGCAGGCTAGGAGTGAGATTGTGGGTTTGGAGGGTGGGGTAGGGGTGGGAAAATTCTGGCCAGCCCTGGGTTCTCCTAGTCTCTGCTGCCGCCAGTCCCTCCCGCCTTCCCCGAGCCCTTTAGAATCCAGGAAGGCCTTTGTGCTGCTCAGAGTGACTCCAGAAATACCCCCGTTAGACATACAGGCTCAGGGCCTGGGTGATATGCAGACATCCTCATCCAAACCCAAGACAGGCTGAGACCGGGCTGCAATTCTCATCCCTACTCCACATAGGAGCTCAGAGAGGGTTAGGGGCTCCTCCAAAGTCACACAGCTGGGCCGTGGAAAAGGCACTTTCAAAAACAGATCTTTCTCCTCGCCCATCATCAGCACCTTTGGTGCGGGAGGGCATGCCGTTAGCCCCAGTCTGGCCCTGGGGAGGCATGGGGGTTCTGAAGTGGGGGGTTGGCAGTGGGGCGGGGGCAAGCAATTGCTGCCTGCCATCACACCTGGGCCTGTACGACCCCTGGCTTGGGCACTTGCTGGACCGAGTCATGACCCTCCAAGTGCACCTGCACTAAGCCACAGAATGGCCCCTTACCCCTGCCAGAAAATAACTTTTTAATCTTTGGTCACAGACTCCCAGCCTCACCCACTGGCTTCCTGGCCAAATGCGGGGTTCACCTTGGCATGAACACCCTGGGGTCTCTCCCCTGCTGCCACATGGCCTCATGATTAGCTGTGTCCCCTTCCCCTCACCCTGCTCTGTTTTGAGACAGAGAATTCACTGGAGGGGCAGGCACTGGCATTCTGTTCATTTCCTGTCTCACCATCGCCCACACAAGCTGGCACACAGTAGGTGCTCTGTGCAGCGAGTACTTATGGATGAATGAATGGGAAAGAGAAGGGGAGTCTGGGGCAGCCGGGCACAGAGGACGCTAAGGAAGGCCTGAGAGCATCTAGGGGACCATCCTTCCAGCTGGGGAGAGTCACAGAGAGGGGACAGATGGGCCCCTTGCAAGGCCACCCCAGACCAGAGGAGACCCCAGTCCCACTGTCCAGCCTGCCGCATGGCTCTCCATGCATCGCAGGCCTTGCCAGGGAGCCCAGAGGGGGCTCGGCAGGGCCGTGGGTACCTTGAAAAGGAAGCGTGTTAGCAGCAACTGGAAAATCCCTTTCCGGCTCGTAATTAACCTGGGCTGGAGACCCGCCACCTGCCCCTGGCTCTTTCTTCCTTTTATCTAGGAAGCGCCGGGTGCTGCTTCTGCTAATGAGCCTGTCTGTACTAATGAAGCAGGTGCCCCGGCCCCCCACCCCCTCGCCAGCTGGGAGGGGCGGAGGACTGTTCTGATGTGAGCTCTGGGCCCACAGAGGAATATCAGCTACATCATAATAATGGCCGTAATGATGAGGATGATAATGTCCGCAGCGCATACTTTAAATGAGCTCTCACTTCATGGGTCAGGGGCTTTCAATGCGTTACTGGAGACACCTCGTGGGTGCTGCCATGGCTTCCATTTCTCGGATGGGGAAACTGAGGCTTACGGAGGAACAAGTGACTCAGCCCAGCTTGTGCAACTAAGGAATGGTAGAGCCAGGATTCTCAGCCAAGACTCCATGACTCCGGAGTCTTCCCCAAATCTATCTTTTCATCACCCCACACTGCTTCATTGACCGTTTCCAAAGAGTTTGACCCACTTTTTCATGAAAACAGACATTGGAGCGAGTGGCTGGTATGCTGGGGGCTGCAGTGGAGCAGCGACTCCAACCCTAGTGGGCCGCCCCGCCCCCGCCCCTGTCCTCCCAGCTTTCAAGGCATCTGAGCGCTGCTGGAGGTGCCCCCCCCCACGTGCTCCCAGCATGATTCATTCATTCGGCTTCCTCCTCCCCCCACCTTGCCTGGCCTGGGTTGTGAGTGGGGGGCCCAGGAGGATCAGTGGTTCTGGGACAATAGGCACTGGGGTCCTCTTGACCTGTGACTTCCCTGCCCACTCCGGCCGAGTCCCTGCCCCCTGGATGGAGGAACCCTCAGCCCTGCGCTGCACTCCTGCGTCGTCATTGCCTACCCCCGCGTTGGGAACGCGTCTCCGGACCGCGGGGGAGACTGCCCTTTCCAGGAGAGAGAGAGGTGGCCTCCGCCTCGGCGTGGCCTGCTAGAAATGGGAAGGCGCGTCCTCTGGCTTGGGGGTATAAGGGTCCCTGCCTCTCACTCGGGTAGACATCCCCCAGACGCCTTCGATCTGCCCAGAATCCCTGACTGCACCGGCCTGCGCACCGCGCCGCCGCTCCGGCGCTCTGCAGACGCTCAGCGTGTATTCCCAGACTCCCGGAGGCCTCCTTCCCCGCAGACGCCCCCAAACTGTGCCACACTGAACGCCAGACCTCTGGTCTGCCCTCAGCCCCACAGTCTCTCCCTGCAGTCACCTCCTCTCCAGGCATCGCTGCCCCATTCCGAGGACCTCCCCAAAGCTCCCTCACCCCTCGACCTTGGGAACTCCCACCATTACGCCCCAACACGCCCGATCTACCTGGGAACCCCCTCCCTGCACTCTGCACTCCTCCCGCGGCTCCTGCCCGCGCAAGCACCCCCGACCACCCAGCCAGGGATCGCCAGGCCTCCGCGGCCACTCGCTCTCCCCTGGGGACGCCGAGGGGTGGCGCGTCCCACCGCCTATCGGCTGGGCGGCCGCCTGGTGCCCGGCTCCCGGGCGGCGGCCCCTCCCCCGGCCTCCGCGGCCCCTCCCTCGCCCGCCCCTCCCCGGCGCTCGCTCACTCTCTCGCTGGATCGAGAGGCGGCCGGCAGCTGGCGCTGGCTGAGGCGGCGGCGGCGCGACCGGGATGGGACGGGCTCTGGAGCGCAGGAGCCGCGGCGGCGGCGGCGGCGGCGGCGGCGGGGGCCGCGCAACTCGGGCCAAGTGCGGGGCAGCGGGCGAGGGCGCGGGGCGCTGAGCCCCGGCGGCCCCCAGCTCCCCGGCCGCGCACGGCCGAGCCCAGGAGAGCGCGCAGAGGCGCAGCCGAGGAAGCGCCGCCGGCGCCGGCGCCTGCGTCTGGGGAGGAGCGGCGCGCTGGGAGCGAGCCATGCCCGGTGCCCGGGCGTAGCCGCCGGGGGCTGCTCCCGGGAGCCGCGGGCCGGGCCGGGCGCGCGAGAGGAGCAGCCCCGCACCGCGCCCACCGCGCGCAGAGGACCATGCCGCCCCCGGGCCGGGCGCCGCCGCTCGGGCTCCTGCTGGCGCTGACTGCGCTCCGGTGCCCAGGTAACGCGTCCCCGGACCCCATCCCCGACCCCGGCCGCCGCGCACAAAGTTGGCTCCCGACGGGCGGCTGCCTCCTCCTCAAGTCCGTGGCAGCTTGCATCTCCCGGACTTGGACAGATCTGGGAGACCCTGAGAACCCAGGAGTCTCCGGCCTGTTGCCTTTTGCCCAGCGCGGGAGCCCGCCTGCCTTCTTCCCCAAACCCCACCTTCCCTGCGGACCCTTTCGGGGCGCACGGGGGCAACAGACGGGATGCGCTCAGTCTCTCCAGGCGGGTGGGGGCGCGCCTCCAGGAATCTAGCCCCCTCCCTGCCCTGCCTTGGGGCAGCATCCCCTCAGGTCCTGGTTCCTGTGGGTTTAGCTGTGGTAGGGTGTTGGTGGAGCTCTTTCCCGCTCCCAGCTGCCCGCAGTCGCATGGCTGTGCCTTCCCGGGACACCTGCGGGGCCCCAGCCTTGAGGTTGTCTCGGCCGGGGCTGTCTAGCTTGTCCGCAGCCCTTCCCTACGCCCCGCGGCCCTCCCCTACTTTCCTGTGTCCCCGCCAAGGTTTTTCCCTCCCCAAGTGGCCTCTCTTGGCCAAAGTGGGGCCCCTCTGCTCGCCTACTGGAAAAGCGGGCTGTCCCAGGGCCCTGACCCTGAGGCGGGAGGGAGAGGGTAGCGGTGGCCAGACAGCCCCGGGCGCTCCGGGCCGCCGGGAACGCAGTGATGCCCAGAGCCACTGCCTGGGTACCAGGGAGCTGGACTCCTTGCTGACACCAGCGCAGCTGTCGCCAAAGCCTAGCGAGTGGGGAAACCAACAGTCTGGTATTGTCTGTCTCCAATGGAGTTTGGAGAGGTTTCTACCACCTTGATGTGGCTACATGTTGGTTCTAGAGGAAGCTCATCCTAAAATGACAGTTCCTCCCCCCCCCCCCCCCCCCCCCCCCCCCAGCAGTGGAGAAAATCCTAAAGGCTTGGATGAACCGGGCGCAGTCACGAGCAACATTCATGTGCATTTGAGATCTCAGTTCTCCAAACGTTTCAAAATCAGGACCTATGATTTAGGGAGCAGGTAGCTTTTGCTTTAGAAAATCTCTCCCAATTTCCATAACAAACAAACCACACAGATACGCAGAATGCAGTAGAAAAACACAACTTTAACTTTTCAGCTTTAACTATCTTGGTAAGGTTGCTGTTAAGAGCAAACCTTGCATGTCAACTTGATGTGTGATGTATTTGCATGGGAAAAAAGTAAGTATTGTCTTCCTTTGAGATGCCCTTAAGTGACTCCAAATGTTTAATAAAACCTTTGCCTTGGAGAGAACCTTCTATTAGAGATATCTGTCGTCGTTGGCGTTGGCTTTGGCTCAGAGAGTGGCCTTGGGCTTAATGTGGATGAATCTTCAATCTGCTGGGCTAATGAGCAGCTATGATAAAGCTGTTTTGCTTTTGGCATTCCTCTGCGGTACACGAGAGGGCTGCCTGCCGCTGGGGTCCGGCTGTTTTCTCTTAGCTAAAGCCCTGGGACCCGTTTCCAAAAGCGCACAGTCCTTTGGACTTGAGAATTGCAGTTTTGTCTCTATTTTGTTTCTCCACGGGGGTCAGCGTTTGCCTGGACGCGCTCCTAAGTGAATATCGGACATCTCTTAGAGAAGCTGCCTGCCTGATGCTTTGTAAGAGAACATGACGGTCCATCCATCCTCCCCACCCCCAGCAACAGACCTGTGCCTGGCTCTGGGAGGTGCTGGTCTTGGGGGTGGGGTGCGGTGAGCCACCCCTGAAACCTGCTGCTTTCCCTTGAGAGCCTCAGCGGGGCAGCTCATGCAGGCAGATGCCACCAGGGCAGAGCTCCCAGTGCCATCACAGGGGCCCTGGAGGCACATGCAAGTCTTTCACCAGTCCCCAAGAGACGACAGTTTGATAACTCTATATTTAGCACCAGTTAGGAGGGCTGGCAAAAAATAAAATAAAATAAAATAAAATAAAAACAAGGCTGAAATTCCTGAAAGATACTTGGCTGCCTACACTTGGTTGAAAGGTTCAGAGGAATTAACCAGAGCTTCCTTCAAAGCTGGTTGGATTTTCTGGATAATTTCTGCCGTGATTTACCGCCCGGGTTTGGCGGAGGCGCTGGTGGAGGGGCTGGGAGAGTTCAGAGGCAAGGAAGCCTGCGCGCGCTCTCCCGTCACACTCGAGGACTGTCTTCTTTGTGCCCCCCTCCTGCGTGGGTAGCTGCCATGGTAAAGAGTGTGGTGGGTGTACTTCTTTCAGCCTTGCAAGCACTTAAACATATGGAACTGTACTTGGTAAGAGTCAGCACAAATCCCCCAGCTTAGCGACTAGGGGGCCCCTATTATTTGAGCCACTTTTGTGCATGCTGGGGCTTTGCAAATTAGCGGCGCAGTTACAGTCCCTGCTGGAGAAAATGAACGTGCCTTGCTTCGTTGACTCATTATTCTGGGAAGGGGTCTGTGAAATTAGGGTGGGTGGGACGCTCCCGCCCCCTCCGACAGAGGGGCCCTGTGAGTGGCAGAGCTTGCAAGTGTGGGGAGGGGACCTTTGGTTTTCCAGGCAGAGGTGCTCTTAGCCCTGCCTGGCACCTTGGGGTGGCATGTGGTATATTTCTCATTACAATAGTGATTTTTTGGGGGTGGGGGGCTTGGCTGTGTGTGGCGCTGTCCTTCAGAGCGGTGGCCTAGGGAAGTGGTGAGGAGTGGTATGCAAATGCCGGCGCCTCCCCCAGTGATTTAATGGCTGCACAGCGGAGTTCCCAGAGTAAATCATTTCATCCCCCTCCTCCTACCGGATGCAGGAACCGGGAGGCGTGGGGCTTCTGCATGAGCCAACAATGAGCATGGTGGTTGCCGTGATCCAAGGGAGCCAAAGAAACCCCTCATTTGTTGGCTAGAAGTCTGGGAGGGTGGTCTCCTGGCCAGCCAGCAAAGCCCTTCCAGCGGCCTTGTTCCCGACGAGTCCCCCAGTTCTGTGCGGCTGGGTGGCTCCTTTCTTCTCTCCTGGGTCTCCGTCTGAATGGGGATGGAGAGAGTCCATTTCCCTTTAAGCTCTGGGATTCAGCAAACGCGTGGCTTCCCACCACCGCGGAGAGACGGAGGCGTCCTGGCGTGGGCAGCTTTGTGGGTGACAGGGGTGCTGCCCCCTCTTCGACAGAGCGACTGAGTTGACTTGTGAGCAAGCAGGCGTCTCAGAGCATCTTCAACAGGCCCCTTTGCAGATGGGAAGAAGGAGACCCAGGAAAGGGAGGCAGATCAGGGCTCTCGAACTCTCTCGTTTTAACTCCTCGCTCAGGACTTCCCAACCCTACACCGGGGAGCTTTTCTGGTCAACAAAAGTTCTACTGTACAGTCCTTTAGGGGACTGTGGCTTTGTTAAAGGAGCCCAAGGTCATGAGAATGACAGCCACTTGGCATGGCCAAGATAGCAAATGTCAACTCAGACAGGAGCAAATCCTAGTGATGATGGTGGTGGTGGTGGTGGTGGTGGTGGAAGCAGGTGCCACTGAGGTTGCTGACTGAGCTGCATGCACCGTCCTGAGCCTGTCCTTATGTGACAGTGACAGAACACTCACTACTCCGGCAGGTGGACTCTTGAGTTATTCATGGTTTACAGGTGAGGATGGTGAGGCCCAGAGATGCCAAGTAACTTGCCTGGGGTCACACAGGACACTGGTCAGTGCCTTACCCACAGCCAGAGTTCATGCTCTAGCCTTGTGCAGAATGGCGTGGACCTGAGGCCAGGCATACTGGCTCACACCTGTAATCCCAGCACTTTGGGAGGCCAAGGCTGGAGGATCGCTTGAGGTCAGGAGTTCAAGACCAGCCTGAGCAACATATCGAGACCCTGTCTCTACCAAAAAAAAAAAAAAAAAAAAAAAAAAAAGAATGGTGTGGCTCTGCCGCTGGCCAAACTGGACCTACACTCCAAGGTGGTGGACAGTTATTAAGCTCCTTTGGTGTGCCGGGCTTTGCTGGGTCTTTCACTTCCTTTCTACTCTCTCCCTGCAACAAATAAACGTATTAATGCGTTGAGAGCCATAGAAATCAAACACATTGGAGTCTACTCCTCAGGCAGCTGGAATCCTTTAGAATTCTGTGCCCTGGAGGGGTTAGATGGTCACAAGGAAGGGCAGGGCTTTGGCAGGTGGAGTGTTGTTCTCAGTTGCTGGTTCTCACCGTCAGTGTGCCCCAGAGTTAGTAATAGTAGAATAACCATCCCTGCTCTAGGGTGCACTGTGTGTTCCAAGCCCTTCATAGATGTTTGACTCATTGAATCTTCAACAGCTCTAATGGGCTGGCGACTACCGTTTGTGCCATTTTTCAGATGAGGAAACCGAGGCCTGAAGAGGTGATGTGACTTGTGCGTGGTCACGTGGCCAATCAGTGATGGTGTGTGTCTGTCTCAGAGTCAGTGCTCTTAGCTACGACATTGTCTGTGATCATGGGCACTGAATTTTGGTTGCAATTTATTTGATTTTGAGACTTAATTTGGACCCGGGGGATTAAGGGATGTCCCTTGAGTCAAGGGGAGAGCTGGGGCTTTCTTCGTGAGAAACCCATTTTGGGAAATGCCGTCCATTCTAAAGTCAACGTCCTCAGTCACGAGCCCTGGCCTGATTTGGCGTTTGGGTAAGTTGGGCAGACATGGAGGGCCCGTGGAGGGTGACGGTGACCTCTGGGCCATATCTGGACTCAAGATTTCTCTTGTTAGTTGCCAGCATTTAACTATTGTGTGGTGTCAGTGCCACAATCCGGGGTTTCTGGCTATGCTCAGGAAACTGGGAGATCTTGGAATACTGTCTAGCCTCTTGATTGCTCTGAGACTCAGTTTCCCCATCTGTGAAATGGGCTCTGAAATCCTTCCCTGCTGGTCTCATTGGAGGACTCTAGCAACAAAGAAGTCTGTGCACCACAATGGTGTGGGAATGGGTGAGGCGGTTGGCCCGGGGTGAGGGGCTCAGGGCAGGGGGAGGGTGCACTTTCCTGCAGCAGCCACAGCTGCAAAGAGAAGGATCACGAACCATCAACTGCCTACCAAGTGGCTTCTCGCTTCAGGATTTCACTGGGTTCCTGGGCAGCTATCGATGTTCTGGGGTGGGATGTGTCCGCAGATGGGGGCACCGGAGCTCAGAGGGACCCAGGCACCCGCTCACGCTAACTCAGCCCGTGGATGGCAGGATAAGGTGTCCTCCCCAGAGCTCATGACTGCTGCCCTGATGGTGCCTCCTTGTCCTGGAATTTTGCCTCAGTTTCCCTATCCTCAGGCTTGAGTGCCTGTGATCTCAGGGGCCTACATTCTAAGGCAGGTTGCGTGGTGACAGGGAGATGGACAAGAAGCCCACAGATACACCAACAGGAAAGTCCCGGACATGAATGTGTGCCCCTTATAGGCAATGCAAGGCGATGTGATGGGGAGTGACTGTGTGATCCAGGAAGACTTCTTAGAGGAGGTGGCAGTTTTCTTATTTGAGGCCTAAATGACCAGAAAGAGCCAACTTAGAGCAGGGGTTCTGGGCAGAAGGCATGCAAGGTTCTCTGCACAGTGCTTGGCACACAGCAAGTGCTCAAGAGAAGCCAGCCAACTCATTCATTCATTCATTCATTCATTCATTCATTCATTCAACAGAGGCATACTCAGTGCTAAGCACTTGGGACACAGTGGGGAACAGAGGGGACAAATCCCACATGCTGTCATCTTGGTGGAGCAAGACAACAATAAAGAAATGGACAAACAAATCTGGGCTGTAATGCCAGATGCCACGGGGACAGAAATAAAACAGAGTAGCTCCTCGTCACTGTTATCCTCCACCCAGGTGCTTGGTTTTGCATCTTCCCTTTGGCTCAGAATGGACCCTTGATGCCCGTTCTCTGCCAGGGGCAGGGGAGAAAGAAGATCAAGCTGTTTGGGGGTGAATTCCAGTGTCCCCCCTTGGCCAGACCACCTGGTCCTGCAGCCAGGGTGCCCCCAAATCCCTTCCCTAACACCCTGACTCTTTAACTGATCAATACCCTTTCCTTATGCTTTGGCCCCAAAATAGTTACATAAAAAATCAATAGAGTCCAATTTGATTTGCTGTATTTTATTACTGAGGGTGATGGAGTGTCTGGAATCGCTTGGTGCTCTGAGCTGGCGCCTGAATTAACCCGTTGGGGTCCTAACTCATCACAGCTGCACTTCTGAGCCCAGGACTGAGCACCTAGGAAGGGCAACACAGTAAATAACGCCGCCTTGAATATCTGCTTTGTGTTCCGAATGCCTCCCGCCAGGGCTCTTAGCACGTCGCAGCCAATGGACACATAAAAATACCGCTGTGGCTGCAGCCAGCGCTGGGAGGCCTGCTCCGTGGACCTTCCAAGGGGTCCTGGCTGCACCCCGGGAGCTCTGGCGCGGCGGCGGCTGTGCCTCGCCTCCTGGCTCCCAGCACCGGTGGCTGTCTTTGTGTGCCGGGTCCTCTCCCTGTTGTGTGCTGCCGACGTATTTATATCCTCGGCCTGGTATTTTTCCCTTCTGTAGTCGTGCCATCTGCTGCCGCAGGCTGCTGGCTGTCATGGCGAGCCAAGAGGGCCAGGTCAGTGGGGACACGGGCTCCTGGACGGAGGGACCGGGGAGGCTGGGCAGGAGGGGCCTGCAGGTTGGGCAGCGGGAAGGGATGGGGGAGGCACGGCATAGATGGAGAATGTTATTTTGCCAGAAAAGTTCTTTCTAAGTGGCAGTGGATCGGAACTTTTCCAGGCCAGTGGAGGGCTGCCGGCTGCCTCTGGGCCAGGTCTGGCCTGCAGGCTTCCCTGGTTAGTTGCTGGCATTTAAAGATTGGGAGCCGTTGACGCTGCTGTCCAGGTTTCTGGCTTCTCTCAAGAAATTGGGAGATCTGAGCAGCCCCTTGACCACTCTGAGACTTGGTTTCCCCTTCTGTAAAATCGGCCCTGAACTCCCTCTTGCTCCTGCTGATGTTCCTGGAACCCCCCTCCCACCTGCTTCCTTCCTTCATGCCTGTCTTTGTTTATTCGGCCTATTTGGATTGTGTACCTGTGCTGTGACAGGCACTGTTCTGGATGCTGCGGGTATAGCAGAGACAAGACAGGCAAGGATCCCTGTCCTCATGGGGTTAGCATTAAGGTAGAGAGAGGCAAATCCTAAACAAAATAAATAACTAACACACACTGCTATTTATGTGGTACTTTGTGCTGCAGAGAAGCAGGAAGGGGGGTGAGCAGAGTTAGAGTGCTGGGGAGGGATGGTTTGCAGTTTCAAACAGCAGAGTCATGAAGGTGATATGTAAACAAAGACCTAAAGTGGTGAGGGAGGAGGCCAGGTGGCTGTCTTGGGAAGAGTGTTTCAAGCAGAGGAAACAGCAAGTGCAAAGGCCCTGAGGTGGGAATGTGCTTGGCAGGTTCAAGGGATGGAAGGGAGGCCAGTGAAGGTGGGCTGAGTGAGGGAGTGAAGAGCAGGAGGAGGTGAGGCCAGAGAGGTGACAGGGACCTGGCTCTGGCCAGGACTTTGGCTTTTACTCTCAGCGATGTGGGAGCTGTTGGCAGGTTTGAGCAGGGGAAGGACATGCTCTGACTCACAGGAGTAGAAGTGGCTGAGGAGCTACTGCAATAGTCCAGGTGAGTGACAGTGGTGGCTTGGGCCTGAGTGGTTGCTGTGGAGGAGGTGAGAAGTGGTGGGATTTGGGATATACTTTTGAAAGCTGAGCCACAGGATTTGCTGATGGATTGGATTCATTCAATAGATATTTACTGAGCACCTACTATATGCCTAACATTGTATTTGGGACCAAATCAGTATTTGTTAGCGATGAAATTAACAAATAGAACTTGGTCTATGAGTTGGGCTTTTGCCTTTTGTACGGTCTTCCCAAGAGCCCTGCAGGGAAGGCTGGGTGGACAGCCTGCATTTTGCATCTGTGAGATGGAGCTATTAACACATCATCAAGGAGAATCAAGTTAAGAGGCTTCAGGAGAGGATAGATGCAGCATGCTTATTAGCACAGTGCTTGGCACATACGGAGTGTTCAATAGAGAGTGGCAGTTATTTAATAACGTTGTGATAGCTGCTATTGCCCAGGAAACACATACCTGGTAAGAGGCAAAGTTAGGATTTGAATTGTGATCTGTTAGACTCATTTTAGTGTTCCTTTTGCATGCTGAAATCACTAATATTAAAAGAAAAAATTCTCCCTGTGTTCATGATGTGATTATTCTGGCAGAGTTTATTGTTAGTTTGCCAGTGCAGGTATTCTTGGTTTATTTAGTAGATGTGTATGAAAAATTATGTGTCGATCAAATTCTATTACCTTCATCAACTTCCATGACATTTTAGAAATGTGTAAATTCCATGCGATCCTGTGCTGGCCTTGGCTCCTGACCTGACATGTTGCATGTTATTTTCTGCACCCTTTAATCCAAACATCAGCAAGCCAAATAAGGCCCTCCACCTGCTTTTGTAAATAAAGTTTTATTAGAACACAGCCATGCCTATTTGTTTGTTTTTTTAAAATTTCTTTTTATTTTAGCCTATTACAGGGGTACAAATGTTTAGGTTACATATATTGTCTTTGCTCCACCCGAGTCAGAGCTTCAAGCGTGTCCATCCCCCAGACGGTGCGCCCTACCCATTAGGTGTGAATATGCCCCTCCCCCGCCTCCACCTCCCACCTGCCCAACTTCTGATGAATATTATTACTATATGTGCACGTAAGTGTTGATCAGTTAATGCCAATTTGATGGTGAGTACATGTGGTGCTGGTTTTTCCATTCTTATGATACTTCACCTAGTAGAATGGGCTCCAGCTCTATCCAGGATAATACAAGAGGTGCTAGATCACCATTGATTTTGGTGGATGAGTAGAACTCCTATTTGTTTGTGTATTGTCTCTGGCTGCTTTTGCACAACAGTGTCAGAGTTAAGTAGTGGTGACACAGACTGTATGGCCTGCTAAGCCTAAATAACCTACCTACTCTCTAACCCCTTTAGAGACAAAGTCTGCCTTACGTGGTCAGGCAGGGAATGCTCTGAATGTATGTTTACAAGACTATGGCAGTGTTCAGGAACAAATAATATTTTTAATGTAAAAAAAAATTGTCCAGCTCCTCTGAATGAGAATTGTGGGTTTGGTATCTCTTGGTTGAAAAAGAAAAACATATTGATCAAAAGTTGCCATCCATTTAGTGATGCTTTTGAATGAGTGGGTTTTGGTAATTACAGTAGCATTTATGTAACGTTTTAAAAATAGCAGCACATGTGTGTGCAAGATGTTTTCTACTCTGCAGGCAAAGCTAGATGGCTCACAGCTCAGAAGACCCCCTTACAAGGATGCTGCCAGAGGGAGCTAGTATTAAAGGAACCCACTGCTTAGCTACTTTATACTCAGAGTGATTCCAATCAATGGGTCTCTTTTATGACCTTGTGTTTTTTCTTATTGGGCTGTTTTAAAGATGAATGTAGCCTTCTCTGGGTTTATCTGTGACACCCAGGTCTATGAAAGTTTCCAACGCTGATGATCCAATGGGGATTATGTGCCAAATGCAAGGATATATCACTGTTTTAGTCTGAATTCTCTTAGTTGCGAGGGAGGAAAATGAGAATTTACTCATCCTTAGAGCTGGGAAGTTCAAGGGAGAAATGGCTGCAGGCATGGCTGGATCCAGGGGCTTAATGCTCTCCTAAGGAGGCCTTCTGTCCTCTCACTTGGTGTCTTAGTTCTTTTTTCCTCTGTGTTGACTTAGTTCTCAGATGGGCTCTCTCCACCTGGTGGCAAAGCCGGCCACAGTTAGCTCCAGCCTGTCCTCCGACTGGCAGAAATCGAATGTCTCTTTCCTAAGCATGCCCACAGGAGCCCCAGGACTGACTGTGACTGGACTAACTTGGGGTGTGCACCGACCCCTGCACCGGGGGCTGTGACTGTGGAGACCCTGTATCTGACTGGCCACATTAAGTCAGAAGCTCATCTCTGGTATTGGAATGAGAACCACGTTGCCAGAGAGGAGCAGAGATGATTTCTGGAAGGAAAATCCTGGTGGTCTCACTGGAAGGAAGACACAGTTACTACTACAGCCCCCCAAGAGGAGTGCGGAGAGCTGCCCAGGTCAGGAGAGCACTGATGTGTGGGCCAATGCCTCTGGGGACCTCTCTGCCAAGAGACGAGCCAACACCCCCCCTCCTGCCCCTGGAGGTTCCCCTTGGGGCTGCTGCCAAATTCTCTAGGGCTTCTTTATTGTGCATGTGACCTCTGAAACCTCAGTCCAGTGATTTCACACATATTTTGGTAACTTTGGTTGAGAACATGGAATATTTGGAACGGAATCTGCCAGTATCTATTAAAATAGTATCGGGTATTTGACCCAACAACCTCCCTGCTGGGAAACCTGTATTTTGTAGAACGAAGAGGATTGCTGTGAAGCAGGTGCGTGTGCCCGTTTCAGAGGTGGCGTCCATGGTGGTGATGTCATTTGGTTCTTAACCCCCCTGAAATAGGCACGCGCATGTACTGCTCACCTGCGACACTGTGTACACCTTTACATGATCAGTGTGGAGGAAGGTGTGGGCGGACTCATGCTGGTGTTGACTTCACTGACCCGAGTGAAGGCATGGAGGGCGACGCTTGCAGAGCCAGTGAGAAAGCAGACTGGGGGAGGGGGAGGAAACCAACAAGGCTTTGGGTATTTCAGCCACGGTAATGCTGACATTTAAGTCTCGAGCCCAGCTCTTTCCCTTAGGGTTTCTGGGACTGGTGGGAAGCCTCTGAATTTGCTGCTGCAGTTTGCTGGTCCTAGGGGCTTTGATGTGTGAAACTCAACTGACCCCAGGGCTGCTGCTTGGTGGCTTCCCAAGGAACAGGGAAGCTTGGATGTGGTGTGATTGGGCTCATCAGTGAGTGGAGAGACTTAAAATAATGGTGGCTTAAAAAGTAGAATTTTGTTTCTGTCTCCAATAGGATTCTGGAGCTATGTAGCCCAGGACACTGCTGTCTGCTGTGTTCCATGAAGGGCTCATGGACCCTCCCTCCTTTCTACCATCTCAAGGCTGTGGTCTTTGTCCTCATGGTTCAACATGGCAGCTGTGGGTGTGGCCATCTCCTCTCCATTCCAGGCACTGAGATGTGGATACAGATAAAGAAAGGGTCAAGGGTATGCATCAACTGTCTTTTATGGAGGAGTCCTAGAAGCAGCCCTGTGATGCTTCCTCTTGTATCCCATTGGCTAGGCTCAGTCACATAGTCTCGTCGAGCTGCAAGGGAACTGGGGAAATTCGGTCTTTATTTTAGGTTGCTAAAAATCAGAAAATCAGGAGTTCTGTTTCTGCAGAAGAAGGAGAGAGTGGATACTGGGGACAGCTGGTGGTCCCCTTCATAGCTTGCAGTTTGTGGCAAATACTTCAGTAGGAGGGAGCATTGCATTTGGAGAAAAGACTTGAACCACCAGGCTCTTACATAATCACACTTGTCTTAATAGAGTTTTTTTTTTTTTGTGTGTGTGTGTGTGTGATTTTATTCTGCCTCCTAAGGTGGGGGCCAGGGATATGTTGTTTTTCTGGGTGCCTGGAGGAAAATAAAAGCAGTTGGTGAATGTGTAACACTGTCTTTGTCAAAGATATAAAAATGGTTTTAGACACATTACAGATAAATCTGAAGTCCCTTTTGACCAGTTTCATATTCTTTGAAAAGGTCAGTTTTCTGTGTATTTTTTATAGGAAATATATAGTATGCTAGTGTTTTAAGTTTGTTTTTGTACATATATACCTTGTCTCTCTATATATTCCCCCATCTTCCAGGTATGTATAGAAGTGCCTTACTTTTTTGAATTGCTGTGTAATATTCTATGGCATGGATATAGCAAAGTGTATTTAGTGATTTTCTTCTGTCTCATGAAATGGGGGATTCCTCAGACATAGAAAAGGGGTTCAGAAAGATTTGCAAATGTCCAGCCCAGCCCCCAGGAACATGGGCAGAGATCAGCACCCCCTGAGGGTCTCTAGACAGTTAAGGAGAGCCAGGGTGTGTCTGGGCGAGGCAGAAGAGAGAACTGACATCTGAGAAAGTAGAGTTAATGGAGCCTGGGGCAGTTAGGAGATGGTGGGGGGTAGGGGACTTGTTCTTAGAATCCAGAGCTCTTGCAGAAGAGGAGTTGCTCCTGCGGGCAGGACCTGGGCAGAGCTTCCCCGGGTTCCATGCCCAGTGGTTCTGGCTGTGGCGATTCCCAGAGGACCTGGAACGCCAGCCCGTCTATTCATGGCATTGCTCCAGTTTCTGGGAGCTTTGATCTTAGACTAGGGGCATCCTCCCAGTTCTCCGGTCTATGTCTCCATAGCACCTAACACAACCACATTTGTTTCTAATGGAAAAGGCTCTAAAAAGCACCATGCATTTATGATGGAAATTTTATTTCTTTATGATACCTTTTTCTCCCTCCACCCACTACACCCCACGCCCAGCCCAGTTAAGTATTTTTCTCTTAAATGTATGGGCCGAGCTCTTGAGAGGGTCTGCATATTTCAGGAGGAAAGTACTGGGGGAGGAGGTGTCGGCCTTGCTGTTTGCACCAGCTATATTTGCACGAGCTCCAGTGTGGTCTCATCTTGCTGTTTGATCAATTTTCCTGTCATCTTGGACCATTTTATAAGGTGACTACATTCTGCTCCTCTCTCACTGTACTATAATGCAGAGAACAACATGAGGGAAGAATGCTCTAGAATTTCTTTCTCAATCTTTCCTGTTCTTCAAGTCCCCCTTACTCCTCTCAATCCCTGTCTTTCTTTGTGAAAGATTTAAATACATGTTTGAGTGGGGAAAGAACTACTGCGGCACTTCCTGTAGACTTATAGCTCTCCCTGCTTAATTACATACCTTCACCCCTCTGCCAGCTGCCTTCTCTTGCTAACGGTTTCAAGCACCTTACTGAAATTAAGGGCATACACTCAGGTGGCAGGATGCCGGGGTTCCAATCCCAGCTCCACCACTGGCTAGCTCTGTGACCCTGGGTGAGTTAGTTAACTTCTCTGTGCCATAGCATTTTCATCTGCCAGTGGGGAGAAGAGGTGCTCCTACTTTTGGGGTATTGTGAGGGTTAAGGGGGATATTGTGTAAGAAGAATTTAACATAGTGCTTGAAATCACATGGGTGTTTTGTAAATGTTAGCAACTGCTTTAATCCTCTTCTCCATTCAGTGGGTGTTTAATGAACACCTACTATGTGCCCTGGTGGCCATTTTTGTAGTTTTGTTCATATCTTCTCGCACATTATTTCATATCTGAATCCTGTCACATGGTAGTGGTTGTCTGCTTCCTCACCCTGGGCGAGGGTGTAAAATCAGAGCATCACATCCTGATTTTCTTTTGAGGAAACCGCTGCTCCCCTGCTCTGAAGCCCTGTGTGTGATTTGGGTAATGCTAACTTCCTCCGCCTCCCCCATGGGTGGGCTCATGATTTGTACCTGACCAATCAGAGTGTCCCATCTCTTAGGCCTCAAGGATTGGATCAGGGTTGGGCACATGACCCAAGGGGGGCCAATGAGGACCAGCCCTGGGATGTTTGTTGAGTGCACTGGGGAGGAGCCCTGCATTTCTGTTGCAGTTGCTCAGCTGGTAGGATGTGAGCCTAGATGTTATTGCTGTGCAATAGATGACCACAGACTGATAGCTTAAAACCACACACATTTATTATCTCACAGTTCCTCTGGATCAGGAAGCAGGGCAGGGCTTAGCTGGGCCCTCTGCTTAAAGATCTCCCACACGGCTGCAGCCAAGGTCTTGGCCAAGGTTTGGTTCTCATCTGAAGGCTAGATTGGGGAGGGATCTGCTCCTGTGCTCACGTGGTGGTGTCAGGATTCAGCTTGTGTGGCTCTTGCACCAAGGGTCACAGTGCCTCACTGACTGGCAGCCAGAGGCCATGATTGCCCCATGGCCTTCTCCACATGGCAGGGTGCTGCGTCACAGCCAGGGAGTGACAGTCCCTTGTAACCTAATCCCAGAAGTGATATCCCTTCCACATCGAGGTATCCTACCCGTGAGAAGGAAGTTTCTCCAGGGGAGAGAGCTATGCAAGGCCGTGAATGCTGCTGGGGGGAGCTTGTTGGAAACGCTCCTAGAAGCTACCTACTATTCTGGAACTGCGTGAGAAAGAAGCAACATAGGGAAAACAAAGCCGGGAGAGAATGAGGGCGACTTTCCCTACTTGAGTACCCAAAAGTAGCTGTTTCAGATACGAACTTGAACTTCCCCAGTACGTGATCCAACATATTTTTTTTTTCTTAAGTCACTTTGAATTGGGTTTCTGTCACTTGCCACCAGAGAGTCTTGATGAAGTCCTGCGCAGGTTTCTCAGATCTCCTCGCCTGGCAGTGGCCTCTCCTCCTTTGAAGAGCTTTAGCGGTCCGTGTGCTCAACTGGAATCCAGGCTGGGGAGTGTGCGCCAGTCACACGGCCTCGAGGCTGAGCTCATCAAGAGCAAAGTATGAGTATTTTTTTTATTCCCCTCCCTGCTTCACTTCCAGTGCCTAGAACGCTGTCAGGCACAGAGTAGACACCATCTGCCAGTAATCACTGGTACGAGAGGCCTTCCCTCTTCCCTGTCCCTCTCCCTGCCAATCAAACATGTTTCAAAATTATCTCTACTGCACCTGGCTTGTGGTTGGAAAGCTGAATGTCAAAGACAAAAATATTGTTGCTGGTACCCCCTAGAGGCAGTGCACAGCTGCACACTGAAATCTCAGTGCTAGTGTGAATTTCATAGTTTGGGGAGGATCCTCTTAACAGAAAACAAGTCATAACCATTGGAACTGATGGGAGGTCGTGCTTAGCTAATTCCCCTAGCATTTGTATCTCAGTTGATTACTTCTGTGACCATCTTGCCCTATACCAACATTTACCTGACCAGTGTGGGTAATAACCTGTGTAGTTATTTTTAGTGATAGGATTTTCTAATTTTTTTAGGGTTAGTAGAATTTTATTGCATGTCCCAAACTTATGGTCTCCTATTGGATGCCAATATATGCAAAATATGATGTCCTCTCCACAAAACCACTTTAAAATGTTTTTCATTACTGCATGATGGAAAGTGTAATTTTAAAAAACACTTCCTTGTAAAATTGGGATGTGTTTTATATATATCTGGATTTCCTATAGGTCAGGAGATACAGTCGGGCTATGCCTCAGTCAGGGTTTAACCAGGAGAGCAAAACCACACGGTCATTTAAATGGGGGAACTTTAATATGAAGAACTGTTAACTACTAACTGTAACAAGGGATTGGAGTGACAAGGGATTGATCAGTAAGAAGCAAAGAGAACTCGAAAGAGTAAAGGAGTGACAGGTGCCAAGAACAGCCTCCCCCTAGGGCTGGGATAGCGTGATCAGGTCGGGGACCTTGCTGGAGTGACTTGATTACAACAATCACAATTATTGTAGTCACCGTTTATTGAGGGCTCCATGTGCCACTAATATGTGGAGTAGCTCATTAATCCTTTCAACAGCCCCACTGGGGGGGGGGGGAGTTGGGGCTGAGAGGGTGCGAGTGGCCCAAGCAGCTTCTCTCCCCGTGGTCTGTCCACGTGGTCTCTCCAGCACAGTGGCTCGGTGTAGCCCAACTTCTCCCATGGAGGCTCGGGGCTCCGGTGTGTCTCAAGAGGGAGCCAGCTGTCCACTGTGTGACCTTTTACCACCTAGCCTGGGAAATGACTTCAGCTGCATTTTATTCACTCGGGGCCAGCCCATAACCCAGGGGAGGGGAATTTGGTGGCACCTCTAGACCAGAGGTGTGTCTGAGGATTGGCATACAAACCTTAGAGCCTTAGGGGCATGATGGCTGCAGTGTCACAGCAAAGGTCAATCACTGAGTCACCTAAAAGGACTCTGACCTACCTACGTCTGGTCCGGGGAATGATGGGGGTAAGGAGGAAGGAGCTGCTGGGCTCTGGGATTGGTCAGAAAGGCTGCGAGTGGTGGGCGGGACTGCCCCGCCCCGTGGCTCCGTGGCAGTGGTCCCGTGGGCTGGCTTCACTTCCCCTTAGATTTTCTGCTGCAGTGGGCCCCTTTCTTGGTGATGTGGCTTGGGGGCCTGCGACTTGTGGAAGCATGGCCCCCTCATACTCTCTGGCTGACTCCGGGACGGCAGGCTTGGTGTGGGCATTGACTCTCTCCGCTCAGCTGTCTGCGGGAAGCCACCAGCCCTGGCCTTGCTTGCCTCGTGCCTTATCCTGGCAGCGGCTTTGGTACCCAGACATTCTGTCCCCAGAGCCACCTGCCTGCCCCACCCTCCTTATTCATCGGTCCTCCTCCTTTACAAAGGATTCCTTTCAAGTTGTTAGCATTCCAGGACCGTGGCAGCCGGCTACCTTCATCAATGTGAGCAACTTCAATTAGAATATTAATTTCACCTGGGGCTTGAGCACATTGTTTCTGTGCTGAGCACACATTTAACAGCGGGGAAAATGTAATTGGCTTCTTCCTCCCGTGCTTCTCCCCAAGGCTCCAGGGGGATGTGATCGGAGGTTTCAGGGTTTCTGCGCCCTGCCTGTCTCTGTGCAGGCCCTCGGGGCCTGGCCCCCACGCACAGGGCGGAAGGAGCCTTTGCAAACTCCTGGTCCAGCGGCCGTCTGTGAACCAGCATGCTGGACCGCTTACAGCCCAGGGGCCTATCTGCTTCGCCAGCCTGGCGCTTTAATGATGTTCGCCCCAGTATGCAAGAGCTGGAAGATTTAATATGAAAATCTGGGTTTTTGGCTTCTCTTTTGAAAGGCGGCAGGGATGGTAGCACTGGGTCTTCTTGCCAGAGAGTGACCATGGGCTGCAGGGGGTGGAGGCTGCCACCTTCAAACATGCCCCTTGGTTCATTGGATGGATATTTAGTTGAATACCTACTACGTGCCAGGCGCAGTTGCAAGTGCTGGGGCTGAAGCCCCCGCTGGGAAGGAGCTTACACTCCATTTAGAACGAGGCACTGATGTCTGTTGCCCGTGGGAGCTCTGCAGAGCAGCACCACGAACAGAACTTTCTACAGCGCTGGAGATGCTGGAGATGTTCTCTGTTTGCACCATTGCACTGTTCAATATGGTGCCCACCTGCCACATGTTGATTTTGAGCATTGACATGTGCCCGGTGTTACTGAGGAAATGGATGTTTTTAAATTGTAAAATATGTATAATGTGAAATGTACCATTTTAATCTTTTTTTTTTTTTTTTTTTTGAGACAGAGTTTCACTTTATTGCCCAGGCTACAGTGAGTGCCGTGGCGTCAGCCTAGCTCACAGCAACCTCAAACTCCTGGGCTCAAGCAATCCTGCTGCCTCAGCCTCCCAAGTAGCTGGGACTACAGGCATGTGCCACCATGCCCGGCTAATTTTTTCTGTATATATTTTAGTTGGCCAATTAATTTCTTTCTATTTATAGTAGAGATGGGGTCTCGCTCTTGCTCAGGCTGGTCTCGAACTCCTGAGCTCAAACGATCCGCCCACCTCGGCCTCCCAGAGAGCTAGGATTACAGGCTTGAGCCACCGC
>VSMD01021763.1:0-31245 GCA_008750895.1 Mirza zaza
AGACAGAGTCTTACTTTGTTGCCCAGGCTAGAGTGAGTGCCATGGCGTCAGCCTAGCTCACAGCAACCTCAAACTCCTGGGCTCAAGCAATCCTGCTGCCTCAGCCTCCCAAGTAGCTGGGACTACAGGCATGCGCCACCATGCCCGGCTAATTTTTTCTATATATATTAGTTGGCCAATTAATTTCTTTCTATTTATAGTAGAGATGGGGTCTCGCTCTTGCTCAGGCTGGTCTCAAACTCCTGAGCTCAAACGATCCGCCCACCTCGGCCTCCCAGAGAGCTAGGATTATAGGCGTGAGCCACCGCGCCCAGCCTTCATCAACTTTTTAACAATGTCCCACTCTTTAGATTAAGTTGAAAAGATATTTTAACCATTTTTTGCAGATAAAGGAACCGAGTCACAAAGGAATAAGTTGATTTGACCAAGTTCATAAACCATATTATTTTCAAAAGCATTAGATTTCTGATCCACAGCACGATCTTCACTTCATTAAATCATGTTAAATGTTGAGGCAACTTACCTAAACAGACCCCATACTACTGCTTTCTTCTTCATTGAAAGGTAGAATAATGCAGCATCTAAGGCATCATTGTTCCTTTGAAAAGAAGCTTTGGCAACCTAAATGGCAAAGAAAATATTAAATTAACTATCTGACAACAGAATTACAATCAATTAATCAACAATTAATGCTTTCTATGGCTAATAGAAACGATGCAGACAAGAAAAGTTGGTTCTGCTCCACAATCTCCAGTAGCTTATAATACATGCTCCTGGAGATAACCATTTATTTGCTTGCCAATAATTACAATAAAAATAATAATTATAGCTAGCATTTACTGTTTACCATGTAGTAAGTACCTTTCATTTATCTTACTGAATCGCAAGCCATGAGGTGATTGAGACAGAGAGGTTAAGTGAATTGCCTAAGGTCACACAGTAAGGGATAGAAAAGGGATTAGAATGTAGATAGTAATAATAAAACTAACACAGGAAACAACAAAGAAGGCTGAATATTCAATAGATGAGATATTTTTCTCAAAAATTCAACATTCAATAAATAACATATTACTTAATGTTTAATAAAAGTTAAAATGCTGCTGGGCGTGGTGGCTCACTCCTGTAATCCTAGCACTCTGGGAGGCCAAGGTGGGAGGATTGCTCAAGGTCTGGAGTTCAAAACCAGCCTGAGCAAGAGCGAGACCCCGTCTCCACTAAAAATAGAAAGAAATTAATTGGCCAACTAAAAAAAAAAAAAAAAAAAATGTATGTGTGTGTGTGTGTGTGTGTGTGTGTGTGTGTGTGTGTATATATATATATATGTGTATAAATAAAATTAGCCGGGCATGGTGGCAGATGCCTGTAGTCCCAGCTACTGGGGAGGCTGAGGCAGGAGGATTCCTTGAGCCCAGGAGTCTGAGGTTGCTGTGAGCTAGGCTGACACCACAGCACTCTAGCCCAGGCAAGAGAGTAAGACTCTGTCTCAAAAAAGAAAAAAAAAAAAAAAAAAAGCTAATATCTATGGCATATGTGATTTCACAACTGAAGGCTCTCTCAACCAATACTGATATAGACATCTGTGAATAAATATCAACTATACACATATATATGTAAACATACATTTTTAAAACTACAGACAAAAATAAATGTTCTAGTATTTTTTAAACATATATTTTTAAAAACATACTTCTCTGGTATTTTTCAATCAAGCTTTTGACAATTATAAAGGATTGACACATTCTTTCTGGCATGTAATTAAACAAAGTTCTTGAAGCTTCTTTATTTTGAAGGGCCTACAAATTTTAATTCTTTTGTTAGTAGTTCCATGAGAAAACATTTTAATAAGTACATAAATCTCCATGTATAATAACTGATAACATCCTTTGAGCCATATAACCAAAGTTGCTGAATTTATACAGAGCCAATCAACTTAAAAACTATTAAGCCAGTAATATCATTGTGTGTAATTATGTTGTTCGTAACACGACAGCATATAGACCAGGGGTCCTCAAACTTTTTAAACAGGGGGCCAGTTCACTGTCCCTTAGACCATTGGAGAGTACGCACTGTGGGCCCGGGACAAGTCGGCTGCTAAGCAGGACAGGCAGTGGCGGCAAAAACACCCAGAGGGCCGGATAAATGTGCTAGGCAGCCCACATGTGGCCCGCGGACCGCAGTTTGAAGATGCCTGATATAGACTATATTTTATTTTTCAAAGATGCTGAGGTAGTCCCTGCAAATCACTAAGTTGAGAGGCATAACAATTTAAAAAAAGTGGATATTTTATTAGCTGACACTGACTAATGGCAAAGCAGTAAGCTACTGAGGTGTGGAAGAAAGGGGAAAAGATACCTAAAATTGCATCATGGAAATGCTTTACTTGCAATACTCTTTTATTTCCATTCCCCCCCTTTTTTTATTATTTCCTCTGCCCTCCATCATTTAACTTAGTGTTTCAAGTGTTCAATCATTTTTAGAGGATTTTTTAATTCATATTAAGCTAAGGATTTATTATATTTCAAGGCAAAAGTGTACATATCCCTTTGATTTAAATTTAAGAAATAAATTACCTGTGGAAATAAATCATGTGTTTCTATCACAAATACTCAATTATAATGACAAAACACATGTTGACAAGAAAGTAAAGATATCTTTGTAGCATACAGCAGAAACATTTCTGATAAAATATGTCTTCTTTTTTCCTACTGCTTTGGGGATATAAAAAAATTAATGTAGATACTGTACTATTTATATACCATAACAATTAACTTTCCCTATACCAGAAACCACATTTCTTAGTTGATGTGGGAATAAATTCTTTCTTACATTTGTGCCTATTTTGAGAACAGAAATGCTTATATCCTGTTGGCTGCCTCACATGTAGCAGAAAAAATAACACTTTTATACTCATATTTCAAAGTGTGATCTAAGAACCAGGTACAGCAGAATCATAAGATGCTAATAAAGATGAAGAAGCCTCAGCCCTACTACCAACCTAAGAAATTAAAATCTCTAAGCAGGGATGGGGAATATGCATTTCAAGTAACTTTGCCAGGTGATTCTTCTGACACTAAAATTGAGGAACTACTATGGCAGAAGAATAACATAGGAAAGGTCTCTGCGTCCTTGGGAGAAATAGATGCATGCTTCACAAATAGAGTACCACTGACTGTACTCCAGGAAATTTCAATGGACTAAAAGTAAAATATGAATGAGAATTCTATTTTCCTCACCCTGATAGAAATGGCACAGATTAAACCTAACACTTATTAATATAAATGACTGGAATCTGAACTGGTACCCTAACCTCTCTGAGTCTTAGTTCCACCATGTGTAAGTAAGATGGAGATGATAACACATGGCTGAAAATATTATATGAAATGATTTATGAAAAGCAATTGCCACCAAACCTGGTACACAGTAAGTGCTCAGTAAACAGCAACACTGAAAGAACGTTCAGTTTCCACTAACATACAAAATTGAAAATTTTTTTCTAAAAGGAATCTACCAGAAAACTAATTTCTAGAAACCATCTTTAAGAAATTTATAGCATATTTCACTTGCTGCCACAGATATATTCTTCAAGTACACACAAATCAAAGCAATATGTAAGTAATTAGTTTTAAAATAAAACTGATTTCCTCTCCCCCTGCAAAAAAAACCTTTTTATTGAATGGTATTGAAAGTATGCAAAGGAAATTTGCCACTTATTAAACTAGCAATGCAGAGAATCTTTTATATAAAAAGAATAATTTTTCTATGTAATGCAAATAATGAATGAGAACGTAAGTTTACTTCTAAATTTAGATTTTTGTATTTTCTTAAAGTAGGACACTCCTTTATAGAAAAAGAATGATTTTTCTATGTAATGTAAATAATGAATGAGAACTTAAGTTTACTTCTAAATTTAGATTTTTGTATTTTCTTAAAGTAGGACACACTTCAAATAGTAACAGATAATATTGCTACTCCATAGCTATATTATAAATTCAGTCTATATAGCAAGAAACAATATCATAGTGCATGAACATTTTATAAAGGTCAAGTTTTTGGAATCTCAAAAAAATTTATTTAAAAAATTCTTAATTTCTCAAGATATACAAACCTATTCCCCACTACAGGTTTTCTGGAAGATAATATCTTCTTTGAAAAAAAGACCTTTTTAAAAATATAACTTCAAAATCCAAAGAAGTAAAGTTACCTTTTCAATGCATCTTCGCAGTGTGTTAATATTCCTTACCCACCACCCTATTCCCATAGCTCTTAATTCAGACCACTGAGGGTCCCCTCTCTGAATTGCTGGAATCATATTAATCAGTTCTTCCTCAGCCTCAGAATGAAAAGCCCAGGCAAAATGGCATGTAGAGACACCTACATTGGAAATACAAAATAATAACCTTTGTAACTATACCAAAAAAAGAACAAAAACAATCTTTCACGCAGTCATTTATTCATTCATTTTGTAAAGAATTTTCAAGCACAAAGAAAGAATGAAAGAAAGTTGTCATTATTCAGGATTTTACACTATAAGCTTCTGAATACAAGATCAGTAACAGGACACAAAACCCAAATCTCTTTTTTCCAAATAATATATTTGCTGTTGTTTCCCACACAAAAATAGAGACACTAAAACTTAATCACTGGAAAGAAAGATATTTGAATACTGAGTAATTCACATGTGCACACTAAATTTATCAAGAGTGAAAATTTCAGTCAAGTTAAAAGCACTTGGCCCACGTGCTTGGGTGTTGATTCCAGTGCCACTTGCTTGAGGACCACATGCTTCCGTATCGCATATTAAAAACTGCCCCATTCTTCTCTCTCCATGGAGCTAAAATCACTTCAAAGCAAGCTCTAAACTTCATGAGAGATCCAGGGAATATCAGTGATAAGTTACAGTCACAAAGTACATTCCTCTGCCTTTAGTGCCTGGGGCTATAAGTAGTTTAAAGCTGCTTAATACTGATGCTATCCTGCAAACCTGTTTTTTGACCCTGGGAGAAGACTCACAAGGATATAGGCTGTGTTTAGAGGCAACAAAATCTTTAGTGACACCATCGGACTTGTGAGTACAAATGGATTTATCAACAGTTTAACTACTGGTAACACTCTACTCCACTTAGAGCAGGTGAAAAAGAAACAAGATGAAAGTGAACCACAGAGAATAGATGGTAATAGACACTGGGAATGCTGGGAAGATCCTGAAAAGTCTTGGAAAGAAGCCAGACTAGTCCAAACAACCATGTATTGAACCTACTTAGGAAACGAAGAAATATCTGAGGTAAATGATAGTCACATTATAACACAGACTTCTCAATGATATTAAAGTATCAACATTATTATTAATATACATAATTTTTTCACTTTGAACTACTATATAGATTTGATATGTAATTTAAAGCTCTTCTAATAATTATTGCTTCACAATAATTTTTTTAGAAAGTATAGAAGAAAAAACTATCATGATCATTTTAAATAATAATCTTAAATATTTTCAATTTCCCATTGCTAACGCTTACATACAACTGTGTTTGAAATTGTACCACAACATTAATGTAACAAGTCTTGAGTGCCACTATAAATTTAGGAAAAAAATTGGACAAAATTTAATAACATCAGTTTAGTTTTTCATAAAAGGCAGATTTTCTCACCACTTAAATTTCTGTCTGATGTAAGAAAAAATTACTACATCAAATAACTGATATTCTGCTTTAGAAACTATTATATAGCAATATAAAAATGTATAATTTTGCAATATAAAATTTATAATATAAAAGAACAATATAAAATATATTACTTTCTATACTCTTAAAGTTAATTAAAATTTTGGTCTGATTAAGAATTAACAAAAATGCACACAGGCATATCAGAGGAATTAGGTTCAGAAAACAAGATAAGGAGAGCAGTGAATGTATTTGAAAACATATTAGAGGTGAAAAAAGTTATTAGGGAAGAAAAAGAACAGGGGCACCAACAGGCACTTATTTTTATTTACCTACCAATGGCAGGCTATTCTTTGCAGTTTATCTCTGCTCTTCTTAGCTTTTCTATCTAGGTACTGGCTACTTAACTTTTTCCCTGAAAACTGCTCCCAGGACCATCACCTACAACACCAGTCACTTCTCATCTCCAATGTTTTAACTGTAGTCAAAGGGAAAATGGAATTTGACAAAACTTTAGAAATTTGAAGTGTTTTAGATTTCCCCTAGGCAATGTACAAAATTGTCTTTAATTGATTCTATACCACTTAACTATTATTTTAAACTAAAATTTAAAAGAACACCGAAATACCATTTTTCAAACCTATCCAAATAGCATAGATTGTTTAAAATGACTATCAAATGTTGGCAGTGGGTTGAGTTTTGGCATCATCAAATTTCTGGGAAGGTAAACGAGCACAGTCTTTCTGAAGTGAATTTTGGCAATGCTCATCAAGAGTGAAGAATTTTTATGCCTTTTGACTCAGCAATTCTACTACTAGAAAACTAACATGAGGAAATAATCAGAAATATACATAAATATTTATGTGCAAGGTTATAAGGCTATTCATTCAAATGGGAAAAAAACAGCAAAATCTAAATGTTTCAAAAATAAAGGGTTGGGTAGATGAAATATAGTTTAGACACATGAAAGAATATTGGACAGCTATTTAAAATCATGTTTTCAAAGAACATTAAAGAGTAAGTGCCATGGATAACAGTAACAGTCCATCAAGCCTGGTATTCTAGGTCCTGCAATAGTAATGCACACATTATGGGGCTGTGTCGAGGATGCTGGTTTTGAAAAAAATGCAGTCTAATGAAATGAGCACTGAACTGGGATTCTAACTCCAACTCTACTAATAAATAGTCCTATATCCTGGGCAGGTCACTTTAAATTCTATAGCTTCGATTTTTTAATCTATAAGTAAGGCGGCTGATACAAATCTTTATGTCTCAATCAGAGTGTGGCAGTATGCTAGAAGTACGCAAATCCACTGTATCAATATGGCAGATCTTTCTGAAACATTAACTTTACTTGTTGGTAAATAACTACAACATATTGCTTATATTAAAATAAATACAAATAACATGTGGAGCACAATTTATACAATTTTTAAAGAAAAGGCATCAGAAAGAAATTCAGGGCTACTTTATAGAGGGCCACTGTGGGCTACAACCTCAGGTATACCATGTTTACTCCCTAAACTACTATAACTTTAATGAGTAAAGTCTAAGAAATTGAGTCGAATGAGCAAAAGTCACAGAATAGAGCTGAAGGACACACAGAAAAATGCTAAGTGGGTACTATGTGACAGGAATATCTGAAGGCCAGTGATAGGTATGCATATAATGACTCACCTAATGCTTACACACAGACAAGAATACACCCACCACTTCAATACTAAATAAAAGTTGTGCACAGGTTCAAACAATGAGTGGAATACCTTGATGAAGTAGCTGCACTCGGTATAAAGGAGGCAGTGAAGTCAAAAGGCATGTATGCAGGCGCATAGCTAACAAGTATCTCAAACCACACTCATCTAAGGTGTCTCTTCCTGTAATTTAAACAGAAAGTATGTTTAAGGAAAAAAGAATATAAGAGGCTACAAACCAATAAGTTATAAAATAAACATTAAAACTAGTAATGATAATTTATACAAAACATATAAGATATTTTTCAGTGTATTCCTTCCTGAACAGTTTAATACCTTTACCAAAAAAATCATATCTTCCCCCCCAAAAAATGTGAATACTAAAAATCCTAAATGAAAAATAATTTGGGAAAATACAATTACCTATTAGAACAGATAATAATAGCATTTATATTTACTCACAATAAATAAATCTTGAAATCCAATAAAAAGTATATTAACTATACTGAGTTAGATATGATTTTTAAAAATATTTCCTACGTGAATTCAGATGAGATTTAAAGACAGAAATTATACAACTAATGTGAAATTATTTGTTATATAATTAAACAGTAACACTTTCTATGCTGGTTAGCTTTACCATCAAAGATTTAAAATTTGATTCCCCAGGCTAGTTAGTATTAGAGGGTTAAGTTGAACCTTAACCTTGATTCCACAAATTTACTTACACAAATTTGATTCCACTTAGTTGAAAGTGGAACAAAGATATGAAAGCATGGCAAGTTTAATCAAAACTACCGTCATTGCTGGATAAAAGCAATGCAAAAGTATTGACAGCACCCAGCCCAATAACCGACACTTGGGAAGTACCCAAAGACTGTAGAATCAAATAATATTTTCCAGAAGAAAATACATTTTGTTAAATTGCCAAAGTTCAAGTCCCCATTCCGTTTCTCATTATCTATCTCCATTCATCCATGTATTCATTCAACAAATTAAGCATCTACTACATATGAGGCACATGTTAGGTACTGGGGATTTAGCAGTGAATAGAGCAAAGTATCACTCTCATGGACATTATTACATTTTAGGAGGCAGAGACAACAATAAACAAGCAAATTATATGTGGAAAATAATGCTATGGAGGAAAATAAATAAGGATTGAGAACTGGGCAGTGCTGGATTAAGAGGATTCTATTTTATACAGTAAGGCTGGGAAGAACTCTCCAATAAGATGACATGTCAGCAAAATCTGAGGAGGTAAGTGAATGAGCCATGCATAAATTTGGAAGAAGAGCATTTCAGTAGAGCAGAAATGAGTGCAGATCATGTGGGGCCTCTTAGACTACTGTTAAGGATCTCAATTTTTATTCTGAAGTGAGATGGGAAGCCACTGGTGTATGTTGAGCAGAGGAGAAATTTAATGTGATTTTATATTAAAAGAATCACTGGCTCCTAAAAGAAGGACAGACTGAGGTATCAAGGATGACGCAGTTAGGAGATGACAGTGACTTGGACCAGAGTATTAATCATAGAGGTGAAGAGAATTGATTGGATTCTGGATATAATAGAACTGATAGCATTTGCCAATGGACTAAACATACGGTATGAGAGAAAGCAGAGTCAAGAATGATTATAAGTCGTCTCACTTGAACAAATGGAAGAATTCATTTACTGTGTTTCCCCGAAAATAAGACAGGGTCTTATATTTATTTTTCCTCAAGAAGACACCCTAGGGCTTATTTTCAGGGGATGTGTTATTTTTTTTAAGTACAGTACAACAATCTATATTTATTCAAATATAGTTAAGTCATCTTCTTCTGGAACATCATCATAACTCTCCAAACCCTGAATTCCATCCTGAATTTCTTGCAACTCTATTTCCTTCAGAACCATTGCCCCCAATCTCTCATGTCGAGCAATAGAGCTCTCATGGGGCAGATGAGAAGGGCTACTTGTCTTCCTTACCACTCCGTACTGCTCCGAGACGATATGCATGGGTTATGCAGATATGCTGCATAGCCACGCCCATTACTAGGTCTTATTTTGGGGGTAGGGCTTATATTGAGCAAATGCTTAGAAATCCTACTAGGGCTTATTTTATGGGTAGGTCTTATTTTCAGGGAAACACGGTACCTACATTCCATTTACTGAGATGTGCAACTGATTTATTTAATCTCTGAGCTTCAGTTTCGCACCTATAAAATGGAGACATTCATTCTTGCCTTATTACCTCATGAATGTCCAATTTGACCAGGAAAAGCTTCTATATTGCTTAGCCAATAATACAGTTTTGTATCAGAAAATATAAACTCTTTTTCATGGATTATGGTATGCCTACTTTCTTAATGTCCCAGAGTAAAAACTAATATATACTAAGTATGCAACAAAAGCTTAAGGCTATTCTAGGGGGGAAAAAGTCTTGCTCTACTGCACATGACTTCATAATGTCTAAGTCTGGTTTTTTTTCTCCCTCGATTAACAGTTAGAAAATAGGTCACAGGCAAAAACCCTCTAAGGTTCCTAGTTATTTTAATCTGCAAAACAGAAAAACTTTGGAGATATAAAGATATAAACCTATATAAATAGATATTTTCCAGCTGGCTTAGGGGAACAATCTTTTTTCCCCAAATCTAGAGATCTTATGAAATACTTTAAAAAGCAGAGACTTACAGGCAACACTGTATCACATATGAACCCAGTTCTGCCACTTAATGCATATGTGATCTTCAAAGAGTTGCTTAATTTCTTAAAGATCAGAGTCTTCATTTATAAAATTAAATATAATAGCAGCTACCTACTAGAAGATTGTTGTGATAATTAAACATGATAAAGTACATCAAGTGCCTGGCACATAGCAATTCTTCACTCCTCCACAATATTTATTGAATGAATGATCAATAATTTTCCATTTCCTTTGTTCATGCCATCATATACAATCAATACCATTACCTTCAACCATCTGCATAAAAGAGAATGGAAACTACTTTCAGGAGGCAGCCCCAAATTTTCTAGGTACAGAATGAATTATGAATTATGCCAAATTCATTCCGTAACTAGAAAATGTCAAGAGATATATGACATTGGATATATGGAAACCTTTTTCTCAAGAGACTTTTTGGAGAAAATTAGTTACTTGTAAAAAGTCATTTATGACTAGAAATGGGATCATGAACAAGTTGAGCCTATAATGTCCCTATAGGACTCACGATTCTATAGTAAAATTAACAAATGGGCCATTATTATCACTCAAATTAAAAAATAAAACCATGGGGATCAATCTGTTTGAAAAAACAAGAGACTATATATCCAAAATCATACAAAGGTTTCAGTGTAAAAACACAGGTGAGAATGCACACAGATATCACAAATCCATGAAGTCATATGTCTTCCTCAACTGTCTTTTCTTTTTCACCTAAGCATATTATGTAATAGTAATTATCTCTTAGGGAGGTCTTCTCCCTGCAGAGTTTGAAAGTAAGACTGCAATTCAATAAGCAAGTCATCATACAGATAATACAAAATAATCATTAATTTATATTAATAATTTTATAAATTTTTAGTGAGAATATTTACCTGAGTAACTCTTATCTCTGTTTTCATCAAGCTCTGTACTGGTGGTAGCCACTGTATCAGCCAAAGCTACAAGGAACATCTGCTCCAAACGGGTAAGGCCTGGTAGACTTGAGTGCATAAGATGACTTGAAAGTACCCTAGCATGTTCTTGGCCAAAGTAAGCTGGTCCATACTGAGAAAGATTTATTACTTTTGATTTGTGTTCTCTCTTTTCTGGCTCTAAATCGATATCATCTGTTGTTATATCCTGGATTTGAAACAGCTCTGAATATTGATCCTCTGGTTGACTTTCAGGATGATCATCATAGCTTTGTGGTATTTTTGTACTTTCTTCTGAAATTCTGTAGGATGTATCCTGATCTGCAGCAAGCAAGGCATATAGTGGTAGTGGAGGGATAGAATCTATCTCAGTATAATCTCGAGTGCCATCTTTTCCTATGGTGACTGTATCCTTTGCTGTACTGCCACTTACACTAATGGTTCGAGAAAGATGTCGCTTACTTCCTTCTCCAGCATCAGCATCTCTAACTATTGCAACTTCACCTGCAATACATTTTACTAAATGAGAGAGAATGGCTTTAGCCCTTCGAACCTTCCCTAAATCCATCAATTCTAACAGTTGAGTCGGATGATACTGTGGAAGAGTAGGGGAAAGTACATGTGCAGCCTCAAATAAGCCACCATCTTGAACTACAGTTGGTGAACAAAAAATATCATCAGCAACAGCTGTTCCTTCAACAATACTTTTTCTTGCTAGCATGTTAGATTTAAAGGCCGAATGATCTTGTATTGCTGCCTCTTCTGCATCAGGACTATCACTTTCAGGGTCTCCAAATTTCACAGCATGCTTCCACTGTGCATATACATGCATTTCGCAGTCCATTCCTACCACCAGTATTCCATCTCTCACCCAAGAGAGAGAAACAGGCAGTGAAGGTGTACCATCAACAGAAGACACTAGGTCTATGGATCTAAGAAGAACCCATCTTGACCTAACTCCTTGCTTGATACTACCACCTAGTGGTAAAGTAATGACAGCTACTCCATCCTTACTGTTCGTTTGCTCAGTCACAATTCCTGAAAGCCTCCCATACATGAAGATATTAGCACCAACCCCCACTGTGAGAATATGGGAGCCATCTTCTTTTGATACCCAGTCCAAATGTACTAAATGCTTGATATTCGGAATAAGATATCTATCCTTGCTCAAAAGTGCATCTGATTTGCTATATACAAACAGATTACTGTCAACGCTAACCCTTGAATCAAGTACACTCCCAACTTTAACCAAATCATCAAGATGAATTGTTTGTTCTAAAACCCATTCTGATCCTCCTGTAGATTCACATTCAAATATACAAACATGCATGGAAAATTCTTTAGAAACAAAACCATTGTGATGGATTGGTTGCTTATAAGCCACTGCAAGGCGACCTGTGTATGAACAGCTAACAGCAACTGGTCTTCCCACAATGCTCACTGTACTGCTATTATCTTCTCCTTCATCATTCATCAAGGGCCATTTCCTCCAATGATAGATTTCTTTCTCATCACTTTTATTACACTCTGTGTTGGTTTCCATACAACATTTCCAGAAGCGTACTTTATTGTCAGAACAAGCTGTAACCACTAAATAAGGTGCAAGGCATACTGGATAAATTGAAGACGAACTCAGATGCCCTTAAAAAAGAAAAAGCAGATAGTTTTAATAATAAAGCCACAAAATAATATACTAATAATCAAATTTTAGAATGTGATCAAAGCCATTGTGAACTTCTTTAGAGTAACTATGCAGTCTTCCTCTTAACTAGCATCCTACATGAAATGTCTATGAGCCAAAGTATCTATAGAAGTTTTCAATAGCCATTGGTGAAATCAAAATATGCAATAATCATTTAGTTTGTTTTTAATCATTAAATTTAAATGAGGCAAACATTTAATTAAAGTAAAACTCAAGTCAATCCTTAATCAATAAATGTTTTATCTGCCATAATGTATATATGCCTTTACCATAATATGCCTCCCTACTTTCATACTATATAATTTTCATCACAGATGTTTACATGATCATTATAATTTGCCCTTCAAATGCCCCTAACCTTCCCTCAACTAATCCAGACCCCAGATATACTCCTACCATCACATTTTTTTCAGACAGCAAAACACACCAAGAGACTTCACTCTTGTCACCAGCTTTGATTCATCCTTTCTTAACACTGAACCAGAACCCTTATATTTATTCCTGACTGGCAAGGACTAACTATGCCCATCTATTGTCAACTATAAGATAAGGGGACACAGTGATTAAGATCTGACGTCAGAAGACCTATATTCAAGTTTCAGTCCATCAATACCTCATAACAGTGGGGAAGCTACTTAACCATTTCACCCTGTTCCATCTAAATATTATTAAGAGGGATCAGTTACTACTTCCCTTAGAATGTTATTATCAAGACATTTGAAAGCATTTTATAAAACCCTGTAAACTATAATTCATTAACATAAGTTGCAATAAACTTTTCTGAGCATAACACAAACCTTTCAAATATTTTGAAAGATTCAAAAACTGGCCGAGATCTGCATCTACCACAAAAGCCCAGAGTATACTCTTCTCAATGTGATCTTTACAACTGTGAATGCAAACCTGCCATAGGGATGAATAAAAGAACACCCATACTCATATAACATTTACCAGTAATTGGAACCATCTTGAAACTCCAACTTTGGTCCCCCAAAAACACTATTCTAGAAACTCTCCAATTAGAATTCTATAAGTGGCAGGTAATTTTAAATATAGCTGCCAGTCCTACCCACCAAATTATCTTATCCACTTTGCTAAAGTCAATATCATACTAGGCCAGTCACACTAGTCTTTTATGCTACATTTTTCCCCAAAGCATGCCAACCCTTATTCAAAGGTATTTAGTAAAGTAAGATAAGATTAGCACAAGTTTTAAATTTAAAAAAAAATAAAGCTTCAGTGATTCACAAATGATACATATATATTCTTTGAAATTTTACTATCAAGGTATTCCAAAGTGTAGGAAAAACATCTCATATTAAATATTTACATTATTCTGTCAGGCTGATTACATTTACCATAGGAAATTATTTCTAACAAAGATATGTTTGTAAACAGATGTTATCATTACCAGAAAATACATCTTTATTTCAATGTCAACATATCACATACTTCAGAAAAGTTCACCTGTTTAATCCACTAAGAGTTCATCCATTTTACCACTCTGAGCTACGACTGACCAGTCTTAAAGTTACCTTACCTGCCGAAGGTGTTGCTCTTATTACTTCAACTGCTCCTGGGAGATCAAGAGGCTGGCTATATACCAGTCTAGAACTCAGAATAAGTTTACTAGCAGTTTGAAGATTGGCAATCGATGAAGAATGTGGCATGGGGCTCACACTAGGAGAGGTTTCTGGAGAAGAGTCTACATTCTTCTGCCCAGGGACCACAAGCAAACTCTCAGATGAAACACCTTCTGAAGCTTTAGCTTTAAAAATAAATTATGAAATAATGAAATGTATTACTATCATCAGTATACATATGAGCTAGAATATTATTTCATTGTCACTTAAGAAACATAGGCCTGGTGCAGTGGCTCACGCCTGTAATCCTAGCACTCTGAGAGGCAGAGGTGGGAGGATAGCTTGAGCTCAGGAGTTCAAGACCAGCCTGAGCAAGAACTAGACCCTATCTCTACTAAAAATAGAAAAAATTAGCCTAGCATGGTGGTGCATGCCTGTAGTCCCAGCTACTTGGGAGGCTGAGGCAAGAGGATCGCGTGAGCCCAGGAGTCTGAGGTTGCTGTGAGCTAGGCTGATGCCACGGCACTCTAGCCCAGGCAACAGAGTGAGACCCTGTCTCAAAAAAACAAACAAACAAAAAAACACATGGCTTCTTAAAAGTACTTTGGTGGTAAGGATACAGAGAAAACTTGCATACACTGTTAGTAGGAGTATAAATTACCACTGTGGAAAACAGTAAGGAGGTCTCTCAAAAAACTAAAAATACCAAACAATCCAGCAATCTCACTACTGGATATTTCTCCAAAGGGAAGGAAATCAGTTTATCAGTATATCAGTATTGCAACACTACTCAGGGAATCAATCTAAGCATGCATCAATGGAAGAATGGATAAAGAAAATGCAGTATATATACACAACAGAACACTATTCAGCCATTAAAAAAAAAAAAATGAAATCTTGTCATTTGTACCAACATGTATGGAACTGGAGGTCATTATGTTAAGTGAAGTAAGCCAGGAACAAAAAGACAACTATCAAGTGTTCTCACTCATATGTGGGAGCTAAAAATGTTGATCTCATGGAAGTATAGAATAAAATGATAGTTACCAGAGGGTGAGAAGGGGGGGGTGGGTGAAGAGAAGTTAATGGGTAGAAACATACAGTTAGAAGAAATAAGACCTAGTGTTTGATAGATCAATAATAGGGTGACTATAGTTAATAATCTATTGTACATTTCAAAATAGCTATATGAAAATAATTTGAATGTTCCTAAGATAAAAAGATAAATACTTAAGGTAATAAATATTCTATCTACCCTGATTTGATCATTGCATGTTATATTCATGTATCAAAATATCACATGAATCCTATAAACATATATAATTATTATGCATCAATTTGAAAAAAATGTATAAAGTACTTTGGAGATGGAGTCAATTTTCAAAATTTTGCTTAGTTACCTTAATAAAGTTTTTGGTACACTTTTACTTTTTATTAGCATCAACAATTCCATCACAGGAATACTGTCAAGTAAGAACTACAAGACATAAAAGCTATTATAGAAAAAAAACCTTAAGTTACGAAGTCCAGTGTTTTCACAAACTTTAAAACATATTACAAGCCTGAGGAATTTGTTAACATGCAAATTCCCAGGCCTAACCTAGGGAGGAACACCGATTCAGGTGATTTGGGGTAGATCCCAGTTATCTGCATTTTTAATAATCAGCCCAGGTATTTCTGAAATAGATGGGTCATGAATCAAACTTTGAGAAGTAACAATGCAGTGCTTTACTTAATAAATGAAGAAATTTAAGCCTTAAGAGAGCTTAATGATTTTCCTAAGTCATATAATTAGTGGCAAACAAGGACACTAGAATACCAGCCTCCTATCAAATGCTCAAACAAGAGAATGATTTCAAGAATAAACACAAAAATAAAAGTTCCAAACAAGATTAAGAGCATTAGTTGGCTAGCTTTGTAAGGCAAAGTGACTTCATCTTCTTCTAAAAAGTTTCCAGCTTTCATATTATAGTGTAAATCTCAAAGCAGATTTGGCAATCTGTGCTCCTGTTATCCATGAGGAATACTTTATATTACATTTATTTATTTGCCTGTCTCCCCCCATCAGACTATGACAGTATTCATCAAGGGCAGGGATAACATCTCGTTGCTTTATACACCTCCAGGAGCACCAGAATATCCAAGGTATAATAAATAATCAATTCCCGTTTGCTTCTACATTAAACGTGTCAATCTATCTCATAATGGCAATCTATCTTTTCATATTTCAGTAAGAAATATGAAAATATTTAAGACTATAGACTTGAATCAGTAGTAGTCTATCACCTAATTAGATGTGTTTCCTTAAGCAACGCACTTCATCTCTGGCTATTCTCTCACCAATGAAATAAGGTTGAACTTCTTCATTTCTCTTCCTGTAAACCAGGTAATTTCCTATTATATATCTCATGCTAAGAAAGAAAATAAAAGCAGGAAAAAAAGCAAAGACTTTATAGCCAACAAGGCCCATATGATGACAAACTATATAATGGGACTTGGTCAAGTTACTTAACCTTATTCCATTAGTAAACTGGGGATAATACCTATTTTACATATATAAATCACCTATCTCAGTGCCTGGCACCTAGAAGATATTCAATATATTTCCTTCTCTATCTAAATATAAGCCAATCATTTCATTCTCTGACAGGATATTCAACACTCTGATTATTCAAGTGTTAGCTGTGAATAGCAACATATACTATGTTAAATCTGCAGCAAATGTCAGAACCAAAAGATGGATGCTTTTCTATCACAGTCAAAAAGAGTATATTATTTGTTTGCCTCACTATAACATAATCTCATTGTGAATTTCTACTGCTGTCACAAACAGGGTAGGCAAGCAACTCTAAGAACCCCTGGATTTAGGGCAACGGCACTGAGGCACTCCCTCATAAGTAGTGGGGATAGAAGGTAGCACATGACTCCTTTCCTACTATAAGGATTTATTACTACCTCTACAAATCTATTTAGGACCATACTGGCTTTGTGCCTGATTTTAGAAAATACTATATTCTCTGGTGTTAAGAATCTCTTCTTGATGAACTGGTTCTAGATCCCTTACTGCTGCATTTCTATAAAACCCATATAATGCCAAGAATTAACTCTGAAAGAATTTTTTAATTCCTGGTGCCTCAAGAAGATTAGGCCCAACTAAGTAATGATAAAAGTTCTATTAAGTCATTGGCTGTTCTAATGCCAGTTCATGGCTCAGTTAGAACTTGTAACTTCTAACTGGGCCATGTGACAATGTGTAATACAAAGTGAACAAAAAGGTACCTATTACTGGTTCACTGTATTAAATGTTATATAAATTCAGATTGATATAGCCATCTGTGTGGTTCTTCATTTTAGCAATTATCTCTCAATAAAGTTTGTTTTTTTTTAAAAAAATCTATGATTAATTTCTTTTCTTCATATTATAATTTCCTAATTTATTAAGAGATTAATCTGAATGTGTACAGCAAAATGGTTGAAATAATTTTTATCACTGCTACATTTCTTAATGTTCTACAAAAACAGTTCTGTTTATTATAAGCTTCAAATGCTCAATCATATTTTACCAAACAACTAATCTGCTTCTCTTAATAATGCTAAAGCTGATGTACACTATATCAGATGGCAATATGTATTATTCAACAAAAAATACAATCTTAATTCTATGGACAGAATTAAATTTATAAATATAGCATCTAGAATAGAGTGAGAATAGGCATTCAATAAATATTCACTGAAAAATATAAATCAAGCTTTTATTTTTTTTCAGTATGTCTAATATGCCCATAGACTAGTTTGTTTTTAGTATTAACCAGTTTCATTAATGATTTATCATCTTGTATTTAAAAGCTTGCCAAAGACACATTTCAATCCAGCAATTCAATTTATACTAATAGTTTACTGAACTTCATGTTAAAGAATTAGCCAACCTAAAGTATATTCTATAAAATGAATTTATTTCACATCATCTCTGTATAAAATTATAATAGAATTACTTACCTAAACATGCTTGTACAGATTTAAGGTGAAGGTGCCACATATGCAGAATAGAATAATTATTGCTGTCCTTTTCAATTACTACTAGAAAGAACTTTTCGGAAAATGGTGGTGGACGATATCCTATTGTTCAAAGGAAAAAGACACTTAAATTAATATGTTTCTATAGGGTTAAAAAACACTTTTTAAAAGCTAAAAACACCTCCTGATATGCATAGAAATTGAGAGGAAAAGGGAAGAATAAATAGACTGTTAAGAAGAGTTTCATACAATTTTGTGCCAAAAGTTAGGTGCCAATCAAAGACTAATGAGGCTGTGTCAAATGTACAAAAGCCAATATGAAAGGATACTTACTGATCAAAGATGGGACAATCTGAGCATCAAAGAATAAAAATGAATACAATTTATTAAAACATATTTACTATATAAAAAACTATGAGTTCACAAAAATACTGAAAGAGGGCACATAAGAAAAAAAAGAAACGGAAAGAAGAGAGAGAGAGGGCAAGGGCAAGCACACAAGAGCACATGCCAGCCTCAATGCGTGTCCTCTGGAGTAACAGGGGCACTCATTCTTTATTTGGATAACTGACAATTAAAAAGAAAGAAGGAAATAAACATTTACTCTGCTTTTCCTCTATAAAACAATAGCATTTTTTTGAGCAAGGTCTCACTCTGTTGCCCCAGCTAGAGTGCAGTAGCATCAGAATAGCCCACTGCAACCTCAAACTCCTAGGCTCAAGTGATCTTCCTCCCTCAGCCTCCAGAGTAGCTAGAACTACAGGAGTGCGCCACCACACCCAGCTAATTTTTTATTTTTTGTAGAGATGGGATCTTGTTTTTGCTCAGGCTCATGCCTGTAATCCTAGCACTTTTGGAGGCTAAGGTGGGAAGATTGCTTGAGGCTAGGAGTTTGAGGTTACAGTGAGCTATGATGACGCCACTGCACTCCAGCCCAGGTGACAGAGCGAGACCTTGTCTCAAAAAGGGAAGGAAGGGAAGGAAGGGAAGGAAGGGAAGGAAGGGGAGGGAGGGAGGGAGGGAGGGAGGGAGGGAGGAAGGAAGGAAGGAAGGAAGGAAGGAAGGAAGGAAGGAAGGAAGGAAGGAAGGAAGGAAGGAAGGAAGGAAGGAAGGAAGGAAGGAAAAAATCTTAAGTCATGGGCAGGGGGCAGTAGTGGGGTGCAAAAGAGACTTTGTAGACATTTCCTGCATTTTTTTTTAAAGAAAAAACATTTGTAGACATCATTTTTCCTGTTGACAATTATATTCTTCATATATAAAAATGAGATCTATACAGGACAAAAACTTTCCTTAAAAATGAAAACTCATAATGACAACTCATTGGCAATGAGCACTGCTAGAGCTCAAACTGTGGTCTCTAAATAGCATTCCCCTTTAAAAGGAACAGTTTGGAAGGATGACTCCATTCTTGCAAAGGATATCTACAAGATAAGTCTGAGGTATCTTGTGTCTGAAAGAAAAAGTAAACTATCAGGATAATGAAGCTGTGTCAAAATGACTCAGGACCAATGTGAAATGGTCCTTACTAGCTTTATTCAGGACAATGTAAGCACTAAAAAAAAACATATTGCAGACTGACTAAAATACGCAATGTACATGAAAATCCGCGAGCTATATTAGTACTTCTCTGTATGTGTGTTATTGTTGTTCACTAATGAGTTTTTTTTTTTAAATCAGTTCATAATGAAACTCAAAAGACAAAAAAAGCCAAACAACAACAACAAATTCATCAGCAACCACTGGAGGAAAGTAGGGCATAAACTCCTTTTTCTAATATTCTAAAATTGTCAATTAAAGGGAAAGAACTAATCACTTACCCTGCCTTTCCTAAAATAACTGTTTTTCAAAATAACCCAATAATTGCCCTACTTGATAAAGGAATGCTTTCTTTACAGATGCCATACATGAGAGCTGATAAAATTAGAAAATCATGATTTTGCAATTCCTAACGAAATAATTGATTCAAGATCAAAAATATTCAATAGACGAAACCATGACATAAAAGACTGCTGGAAAACCATGATGCAGCCACCAACTGAATCTTCTGAATCTTAGTATCACTAAAAGTGAGACATCAAACATTATGTTCTCTTTGGTGTGATACATATGAATTGTACAGCATCACCTAAGAAGCTGAACCAAGATCTAATTAAGTCCACAGGGCTAACTTTCACTTTACAGGAAATATAGTGGACAAGAAAAAGCTTAAAGGACATCACAAGTAGCCAGAGAAAGTCCTAAAAATTAACTTGCTGTAAAATAAGTCAGTGGCATAATGAGTGTCTACAGCGAGATCACTTTAAATTAAAAGACTCAACAGACAATGAAAACATAACGTATGGACCTTGTTTGGATATGGATTCAAACAAATAAAAACATTAAAAACACAAAAACAAAAACCCCAACATTTTTAAGACAACTGAATGAAGTAAATATGAACTAGTTAAATACGGATGATTCTGAGAAATTTTGTTAATTTATCAATCTGATAATAGCAAACATGTAAGGAAATCACTTTTAGAAATGCATAAGGAACTGAAATAACATGATGGCTGAATTTGCTTTAAAATATTTCAGAGGAAAAAGGAAAAAAAGGAAAAGGGTAGATAAAGCACATGTGATAAAAATCTTAAAATCTTCAATCTACTTTATGGGCATATGTAGTTTCATTTAACTACGTACTCTAATTTTGTCTATATCTGGCATTTTCCTTAATTCAAAGAGTAAATTTTAATTAAAACTCAAAGTACAAAATAAGGCAGGGGCAGGGAAGAGGAGAAATATACACATCAAATCCTTTAAGAAAACAGCTATAAAAATCAGCAAGAATATATAACACAAAGAAACTTCACACAAAAACTAAAAGAAAACCAAGAAATCATGCAAAAAATATTTTGGCCTGATTTAGCAGTTATATAAAGAAATATCAAAAGAGAAAAATAAAAAACAAATTTAAATGCAAGTCTGTCAATTAAAAATATTATAAAGAAAAATACCAACTTTATATATAAGCATTGTTTTCTAGCAGGTTGGTATGTAATGATAAATGATAGCTCGGTTTGTTGGAAAGCATATTAAAAAGTTTAACCCAGATAAAGATAAAATACTACAGAAAAGCAAATTTTAAATCTATAAAGCAGTACTGTTGGTTACAGTGACAGTGAAATAAAACTGAACATGATAACTAAATAGCTAATATATTAAGAAAAGCTCTGATATATGAAGAAATATACATGAAAGAAAAAAATTATTAGTCTGAGTAAAAAGATGTGTGAGCTAACTTTCATAGGAGATGGGAACTCATTCTCATTTTCCACTAAAGCAAAGGAAATTATCTGTACAAATTCAGTAGAAATAGTTTCCTTGCATGTCTATACATAATTCTGTGGTAAAACCTATACTAAGAAAATTAAATATGTCCATCTAGATACTGTCAATCTATAACCAAATGAGATAAAGTATCTGGAAACCCTTTGTAAACTAAAAAACTATTCATCATAGAAACTTAATTCTTAAAGTAGGATGTCTTTTCATTCAAACAGAACATAATGGTTTTATAAAGTTATATGTGTATAGTTCTATATATATAATTTTATCTATCAATTTAAAAAATAAAATAATTTCTAAAGGATACATTTTAAACAAAATTATAAAGTTTAAACTAAACATCATATTGTTTGTTTTTAAAGGGCTTACGCAGAAACTACTTTCTTTCACAAAAAAGGGAAAAGAAATACTGCACTTCAAAGAGGAAAACTGTGAGATGGTACCTTTCATTCTCTATATCCATGAAGTTTCTAGTGTACCACACAACATGGTATCTTACATTCTATATTCATCATTGGTCTGTAGCAATTTACTGGGAAATTTCTTAAACCTATACTAAAATTAACTGATTTCCTCATGGTAACACATGGAATTTACGGTCAATCAAAATAATTTAATTGTGGAATTGAGTAATTAAAATTAGTTTTTAAAATAAACTAGGATTCATAAATATATTTCTAAGCAAAAGTCTATGTGAGCCATGTGAACAGTGAACCATCTTTTAAAATGTAATTATCACCCACATGCCTTCTTCATCTATAAACAAAGCAATTTTGACATAAGTGGAGTATCTACCAACAATTATGAAAGTGATGATATTTGAAGATCCATACTCAATGAAAGCTTAAAAATCTTTTTTTTTCAGGATTATGTAAGTAAATTCAGACTATTTTTTAAAAGTACCTTGAGATGGCTGAAAAAATATTTCTGTTTCCTTTTTATCTATTTCTTCCTTATGTGGTTTATATCCTATAATGAAGTCTTCTTGAAACACATGAAGCAACTGTGTATTTGAGCCACACTATAAATACGAAAAAAAAAGACGAGTTATTATCTTTGAAATTCCCTATCTCCCATCCACCACTTACCCAACAATAATACAGAAAAAATAAATCTAACAATTTCTATTCTTTGTCTACTGACTAATTAGAGAGAAAAAAACAACAGAAAAAAAAATAATTAAAACTATCTTGGTCAGAGAAAAATTACTTTAAAAAATGCTAAAGCCAATATAGCAGAACAGAAGACCTCTCGTAAAAAGAAATCAACAGGTTTTCTTCTCAAAAAAAAAAAAAAAAAAAATTAAAAAACAGTTAAGTGTTAAGTGATCTGTACCACATTGTGTCCAAAGCATCCGGATTCATGACTAACTGTGGAGGGCTATGCTAACTATACATAAGGGACACCAGACTACTGCAGAACTAACAGATATCCCTCTAATAGATATAACAGCCAGAGGGACATCACATCTCTAGAGAACTATTTTTACACATAGGTAAGTAGGATCTCTTTTGAAGGATGGATGAAACATCACTGTCACCTGCTATGCTACATGATCATGTTTTTAGACCATGCAGAGAAGAGTAAAGACTATCACAAAGGGCAACTTAGAACCCTAAAGGTGAACTGAAATTCAAGGAAAAGGCTAGATCCAAACAAAAGCTTATTATGGAAGTGTATTAACACAATTAGATGGCTGACCCACAGATTTCAAGAAAGGGTAACAGTTATGATTATCTTGGCACTGGATGCATAGTCTATAATCTTAGAGAATAAAGGAAAATCAGCCTCCTTACATCATAGAAGAAAATAAAAGGACTATAATGTTAAGTTGAGCCATAGAATTTTTATGAAAGTTATAGAGTATTTTTATGTCTCTCCAGGTAGAAAAGATAAAAAAAAATCTCTTCACATTCATAGTACAGAAGGTCATTTTCCCTAGGGAAAAAGAACAAATGAAAGAAAAGAGAAGGGTAGTGTCTTTATGGATACAGAAATCATACAACACACTGGGAACAAACCTAGAATGAGTCTTAAACGTTATCATTTATAAGCATAAGTCATTTATCAGTGCTTACAGTTTACCAGCCCTTGTGTTAAAGATAGCCACCAAAGTCAGAGGGAAAAAAATCTTCAGCAAGTATGAAGTAAAAAGATTGATGGGTGAGAGTGCTATATTAATATCCTTAAGAGTACAGAAGGGGGTAAAGTAAGGGATGAATTTAACATCTAGGCCATTAAAAATTAAGGTATCTATGGGAAAGAAGCCAACTCTTCTTCCAGATCCCTATGGGAGTAAAAAAAGGAAACCATAGGTTGATTTTGAAGAAAGGCATGGCACTTGGGGATAACAAAGTTAAGGATTTCCTAAGAGGCATTAGTTAGTAGTTTGAATGTGGCAGCCCCAGTTCTGTTACCAAGGGCTGATGTGCTAATTTCTCTACGATAGTGGAAATGATTACATTTTCCCCAATAGAATGTGCTGGGTACCATGGAAAATTATTATATAACTCTATACTTGTTTTTAAATATAGTTGGCTCTTTCTTCATTTCATTGTTTAAAAATATTGGTAACTTCCTCACCAAACTAATCTTTTTTTATATTTTGAATGAATACGTTAGTTCTATCCCTTAATCCATAAGCATAATCCTGAAGAAATAATTATCCTGAGGACCAAAATGGGTTTTATAAACTCCCTGTAGGAAAAAGCTTCTCTTTCTTTCATAGGCAGTAGCTAGGGAGAAATACTGACTATACAAAGGGCTGCGATTAAAAGGTAAATGTGTACTTTGATCCACTTTCATCTGTATTTTAAGAAACCTCATAAAAATATCCAACATGAGGCCTAATAGGGCAAATACTCTGAAGCTGAGGTCACCCTCTACTGAGTTCAAATGAGTAATAATATAAAAAGAGAAAGAAAGAAAAACCCAAAAAAGAAACCCCAATCCAAGCCTCTATGCAGCTGTACTCTACCTTCTCTCAGCGTTTCAAGATTGAGATCCTAGTTTCCTTAACTGAATCAAATTTCCTTTAAACAGGAAACAAAGCAATAGATACAACTCAAATGGAGAATAATTCTTAAATCATTAGATTTTCACTATGGGAATCTACAGAAGTTGGCTGAATTTAGTATCAAACAAGAGAATTATTATGAGAATGAAATATGTCATATACATTAAAACACTCTGAGATAAAATATATTAATATCACCAATTTATAAGCATGTTTTTTTACTTGATCAGTTATTGCATCGAGTTCAATAATGCAGCCAGGTCGAGCAGTAGACTGTTGGCTCACAATATTAAACACTTCCCCAATAAGTTTCTGTAAATAAAAAACACAAAATGTTAATGATCGACAACTTATGAATCTACTGTCAATAGGCTACAGCATCTTGGACAGTAAAGGCCCTCTTTAAATATTCACAATGGCACTTAATACATTCAAAGAAATATCTCAACTTTCTATACTCATTCTAAGTTAACTAAGCAATTATAAAAATCTATAGTCTTTACATAAATAGCACATAACTTCAAGGTATCTAGTTATTTCAACATGTTGTCTTCATTCTTGCAAACTTTAAGCACGAGACAGACGGTGGCTGAGGATCTGGCCCAATGCCTGAGTGTGTGGTCTGTGGACGTGCAAAGCCATTTAAGAGTACAGCCTTGCCACACTGACGGGAAGGGTAATGGTTGAGAAGTGTCTTGTGATGAGGGTGTTTGAACTAAGACATGAAGCTTAGCTTTGGATCCCACAAACCCCCAAATCATTCTGTGAAAAAAACAGTTCCCCTCTCCCGCCTTCCAACCAGCCTTCTCTTGCATAAAAACCTTTCAGTAATTTCGTCTGAAGACACTGCCTCAGAAAGAGGTTCCCATTCTCTTCAGCACCCACCTCCATTACTTTGTACTGCTTCCAGGCTGGTAACAGGGGTTAGATCCCAGCTTAGCTAGGGATATAAGGTCAGGAAGCAAACAACACATACATTGGAGTTGTAGGAATTTTCCAGTTTTTATCAGGAGGACTCCAGAGAACATGTATTGGAATAGATTCTAGGGTTATTAGATTAAGAGGAACAAAATATGTAGAGCTCAAGTTATTGATAAGGATACATTCGCCCAAGACTCAGGATTTAAAGTATTCACTCAGACACCCAGAAATGGTGTTAACACTCTGTTGGGTTTGTTAACTGAAATCTGGAGTCAACTGTGGCCTATAGTTGTGAGGCTAAAATGCTGGAATTTCTCTAGCATGCAATAAAGCTTTGCTACTCAAAGCATAGTCAGTGGACCAGCAGCAACAGAACACTTTCTATAAATGCACTCTTAAGCCCTGAAATTAAGACATGTGTATTTGAACAAAATCTCCAGATGATTCATGTGGATGATAAAATTTAAGAAGTACTGCTGCAGATCAATGGCTCTCAACTATGACTGCACATGGAATCACCTGGAAAGCTTTAACAATCATGGATGCTTAGGTCACACCTGCAGTAATTGATTTATTGGTCTGGGGTGCAATCCCATCATCAGGAGTTTTATAAGCTCCTCACGTTCTTCCAATATGCACCTAAGACTGAAATTTCCTCACAGGAGTAGATATACATTGCATCCAAGGATTTGCCTGCCCTGCCCACAACTCTCTGCTAGCACAACTAATAGGCTTAACCAAATGCCATATCCAAACTATAGCATCTTACTCAACTTTACCTCCAACTAAGGAACTCATTAAACAGTGGAGGATAATACAGGAAAATTAAGAAGGAGTGAAGCACTCACCCTGGGTGCAAAATTTAAAGAAGTGCCCCAAAATCTCAATAATCAAAATAAATACTTTAATGCAATATTTTTAAAAAATCAAAACCAATGCAAAAAATCTATAATGAACAAAATATCAAAAAATTAAATACAGAATTCAAGAGTGCCTTGATGGAGCCTGAGGCACAAGAAAAACTGCACATTTTTATGTATTTTTAATGGCTAACTTTTTTCCAAAATATTAAAGTAGTTGAAAAATATTGAAAAATTGAAAAATAAGTGTATTAAAACTCAACATTAAGTTTAAAGGTATTTATATCAAAAACAGGATTAATTATAATTTTACTTTCCTGGCTTTAATGGAAGCAAATTCATCAGTAATATTTTCAAAATCTACTTCTTTGGTTATCTTGTTTTCAATATAGAGAAGTACCTTGTTTGACAATGTCTATTGACCAAGTGGCAATCTTAAGTAATTTTTAATTAACTTTGGCTTACTAACACCTCTTTTGCAGGATGACATTGTGACTGGAATTGTTTTTTAAAAAAAACCTCTCAAGTCCACTTCTAAATTTGAATAAGACTGCAGTAAACAAAATTTGTCAATCACTTTTAGAAGATCTAACACAATGTTGACTTTATTTTATAAATTACTGACACTGTATACCACTCAAAACTATTTCAGATGAAATTGCTATAGGACTTAAATTGTCAGAATATTTAAGAGCCAAGTCAGTGGCTGCTTTTTATAAACCAGACACAGCCACATAACTTTTCTCCATTTAAAAATTCAGAATCTAAAGATACTTCAGTTAATTTTTCATATCTCCTTTTCACATGTGAATTAGTGTGCTGTGCTAGTCAGACTAAGGCTCCCAAAAAATATCTACACCCTAATTCCTGGAACCTGTGAGTATGCTACCTTACATGACAAAAGAGACTTCATGGGTGTGATTAAATTAATAATTTTGAGATGTGGGGATTATCTTGGATTATTCCAGTGGACCCAATGTTATCCAAAGAGTCATTATAAGAGGGAGGCAGGAGGATCAGATTCAGAGAAAGTGATGTGACGATGGAGGCAAGGGGACAAAAGATGGAAAATGCTAAGCTGCTAGCTTTAAGATAGAGGAAGAGACCACAGGCCAAGAAATGCAGGTGGCCTCTAGAAGCTGAAAAAGGGAAGGAAATGGATTCTCCCCTAGAGCTTCTAGAGGGAATGCAGTCCTGCCAACACTCTGATTTTAGAACTTTGACTTCCAGAACTGTGAGATAATAAATTTGTGTTGTTTTAAGTCACTAAGTATGTGGTAATTTGTTACAGCAGCAGTAGAAAACTCATGCACATGCCCATAATCTCCTTAATTTTTATTTGATATATATACTTTCATATATCAAATATACATATATATGTATATATATATACACATATATATACAAATAATTATTGATATTGCATCTGGTAATTTGTACATTTCCAATTTTTTTTTCATTTTTTCATTTATTTCAGATTCAGGAAGTATATTCCTATCTCTTAGTAAGGCTTTATATTCATCATACAGACTTTAAAAATTGCTTTCACTTATTATAATTCAAAATGCTCAACTGAAAATGAAATAAGCAAAGAAATAGATTTTTTTTGTTTGGTTTTGTTTTTTTGAGACAGAGTCTCACTCTATTGCCCTGGGTAGAGGGCAGTGGCATCAGCACAGCTCACTGTAACCTCAAACTCCTGGGCTCAAGGGATCCTCCTGCCTCCGCCTTCCAAGTAGCTGGGACTATAGGCGCATGCTGCAACACCTGGCTAATTTTTCTATTTTTAGTAGAGACAGGGTCTTGCTTTTGTTCAGGCTGGTCTCAAACTCCTGAGCTTAAGCAATCCTCCTGCCTAGGCCTCCCAGAGTGCTAGGATGACAGGCATGAGCCACCACGCCTGGCCAAATTATGATAATATTTTTGAAGAGTTTGCTTCCATTAAAGCCAGGAAAGTAAAATTATAATAAACTCTGGTTTTGGTATAAATAAGATATTTAAACTTAATGTTGTAAGTTTTAATACACTTACTTTTCAATTCTCAGTATTTTTCAGTATTTAAATGTTCTGGGGGAAAAAAGTAACCATTGACAACAATTCAGAAACATTGTATCATACAGGTGCACATTTTTCTTTTTGCCTCAGGCTCCAATATAGCTCATTATGGCACTATTGGATCCTGTCTTTACTTAAAATTTTGGCATGTTGTTCATCATGGGTTTTTGCACTAATTTTGATTCTTTAAAATATTATATTAAAATATTATTTACCGTGATTAATAATTTTTTGGTGCACCCTTAAGTTTTTCACCCAAGGTGAGTCCATCACTCATCCCAATCCTGGCCTACCTGGAAGAAATATGACAATAGGTCTATTCCCACAGAATTTACTGGGCTTACCCCTGTGGCTCCTCACCTGGCAGCAGCTGCCTTAAAAGAAAAGCAAAATGCCTCTTGATATTACAGCATTAGCCAGGGGATAATGTCCTATGCAGCTGGGGTGCTGTGCTCCATGCCGCAGTTATATGTCTAAACTAATGACCAATAAAGATGCTGCTTCCTCCACAGCCAAAACACGTAGGACTGCAAACCAAAAGGTAAAGGTAGGACTAACCTCTCTCACTATGACACTTAATAACTTACCAACAGAATTTTTCATTCCTGTCCCTGTAATCTTGGGCTCAATGTGTCTGGAGGGTGCTAGTGCTCAAGGAAGAAGTATAATATTTCCACCAGGAAACCTAATCAAAGTTCTAGTACATTGAAATCTGAGACTGGCCCTTGACTATTTTAAACTCATGCTGTTTAACCAATACACAGAGAGGAGTGACTGGTGAGGGTGACTGATCCTGGCTTGTTACTACAAAATGAGGGCAAGGGAGACTACATCTGGAACCCAAATAATTTATGGTACTCCCATAACTATAATAAATCTATAGGAAACAGCAGCATCCCACAAGAGACAGGAGTTGGATCTTGTGGGAATGTTTAGGCCATTTCACCAGCTTTAAAAATAAAAAAAATAAATAGCCAAGATGCTGGGATAAGTGTGAAGGAATGTGGAATTTGGTAGTAAAAGAAGGAAGCTATGATTATGATACTTAGGCTTTGTGACCATCTATAGAAGCAGGGGCTACAATAGCTTTTCTTTATGTTAATTGTTCCTTTTTTCCACTTTCCCTGCTGTGACAAGTACTAATGATAGGTAGCAACTACAATTCAAATTCCAAGCAGAATTATGACTGAATTGGCATCATTACACAATGATATAATGCCTAATGAGAATCTGTGTTTCCCTGTTTTGGAGATAAATGTTTCTTCATCTAAATAAAGAACAGGCCCCGCCCAGAAGATGGCGGATGAGAAATACCGCCAGACAGAGTGTCTCTGCAGAAAAGACAGATTCTAGCAGAAATTAGAAGAAGCAAGAAGACGAGCCTACATCGGATGAGGGTCGGAAGGAAGAGTACCTGAGACCACAGGAGACTCCACAGGAGGAGGTCGCGGAGGAGAACTGGAAGCTGGGACCCCCGGAGCAGCCCGGAGACCAGCGGGAAGGGTAGGTGGATCTGCCGTTTCCCCTACCCTGCATCCCGGACTGCTGGTGGGCTCCCCAGCAAGCAGAGAGACCTGCGGACACCAGCCCAGCAACGACCGCCGCCACTGAGCGGTAAGCCAGTAGCAGACGCGGCACCAGGCTCCCAACTCTCTCGGGGCACCTCCGTGTGCAAAGACCCGAGCCGTGTGGCAGATGCCATATTGCCTCCTCCTCCCCTCCCCCGACCCTACCCGTGGCTGCCCAGAGAGACAGAGAGACAATATAGCCACCAGCCGGAGGCACCTACAGGGAACGGGACCTTCCCTTTTGGGGCCCTACAGCTGACTAAGGGGAACTCAGACTGTGAGCTCTCTGCCCGCCAGCCCTCCCAGGTGCTAGCACGGTGATCCCAGGAGAACGGGGCAGAGCCTGAGGTTGAGAGACATAGACCCAGGTTGGGCTCCCTGTGGGTGAATTGGGACAGGCACTCCTCTCCCTGGTGGGGACAAAGTTTGAACTCTGGGACCCAGAGGTCAGACCTGCAGACCACATCCCGTGCACCGAGGCCTCGCATTGCCTGGGGCACAGAAGGGATATACGTGAACAGCCTGCTGAGGTGTGTGTGCCTTCAGGGGCAGATCAGCGTCCTAGAGGGCAACCCTCCTCCCAAAGGGAGGCCGTGCGCCCAGCCCAGGTGGCGTTCCTGCGCAGGGAGCCTCCCGGCCAGCATCACAGCCAGGGGAGGCCTGGTGGCGTGTGGTCTGGCCTGCTGGCAGAGGCCCAGGAGTAGCCGCGGAGTTGGGGATGCTGGAAAGAGGCCAGGACCGCTCCAGACTGTGGGTCTCGGACAGCCCCACCCCCACAGGTACACTCTGACTGAGTGGGGTCATTCCAGCCCCTCCCTGTCAGCTTTGCCTAGAAGCAGAGAACAGAACTTTGACCCCTGCTGACAACATTGGTGGTGCCTGAGGGTGGGCTTACCCAACTCAGCTCCGCCCAGACTCTCTCCTAAACCAGCCCTCACTGAAGGGGAGAAAAGGACACACCTGGAAGTCCCAGGGCCCCACCCACCACCTGAGGCACTAGAGTTCTCTCTACAGGAACAAGAGCTGATAACAGGACACAAAAACAACAGCGTAGCCTGTTCCTCCAAGCAAGCGCCACCTACTGACAGGGAGAGCATCCTGCAAACCCTTTTCACGACACCTACTAACTCATTATACAGGGAGTGGTCGAATCTCACCCACAGACACCACCTACCGGCTCAAAAACTAAACAAGGCGTGTGAATACCCAAACAAAAACCTAAAGAAAAGA
>VSMD01021767.1:0-54946 GCA_008750895.1 Mirza zaza
TGTCAAGCAATCAAACAAAATGTTAGTCATCCTCAGGTACTTGATTTAACACGTGGAAATCTGAAGCTCTCTTATTCTACCTTAAGAAACTCCATGCCTAAGGCAAATTCTGATACAGCATTGAACCTGTGGCATTAAACCTGTGCTAAGAAATATTACTATAAGTGTACCACAAGATTGTTATTAAAATATATATTAAAATAGATGTATAGTTTGAAATAAATTATCCTAATTGCCATGTCATGAATTTGGACAAATACTCAGCAAATTAAATTCCAGGGAAGTAGGAAAGTTGAAACAATAATACAAGAAAAAATTTTTGAATTTCAGAACTATCAGGAATAGAAAAAAACAATGAACACCAGAAATTAATGTTTTGAAAATGTCAATAAAATTGGAGTTGGAATTAAAAATGGAAAAAAAATCTAAAAGGAATAAATCATAAAATACCAACCTCAAGAGTAAAAAGTGCATTCCTTCTTATTTTACTGGTATTAAAAATATTTAAAAGACCATAATATAATCATTGTAAACAAGTTTAAACCAATCAATTAAATAAAATTAAATGAAATATAAAAATCCATGAAAAAGATAAAATCAACACACGTGTGTGTAGTCTGTGTGCATACGTGTGTGTGTATATACATATATGTATATATATATAATAATTTCAAGGCCAAAGTGTTTAAATGATTTGGGAGTGAATAGAGTCAAGTATTTAGACATAAAAAAACAGATAACACACACAATAACAAAATACAGAAAATAATGAAGCACTTTCAAATGAATTTGGTGAAAACAGAATAACTTTGGTAAAACCTAGCAAAGTAAATGAAAAACAAACCTGAAAAAATCAGGCAATTTTGAAATACAGGTCAGTCTCTGTTGTGGAAATGATGTGAAAATCCTAAACAAAATATTAGGACTTCAAACCTATTGACACATAAGGATATTGATATATAGGGTTATATATTATACGAAAACATCAATTATGTTTCAGGTAATAAAGGTTACCATTCAAAATCAGTTAATGTTAATAAACCCACAGAAACAGAATGAAAAAGAAGAAGTCATATATTCTCAATATAATTATATATATATATAAAATATAAGTTTATAACTTTTCATGAATAAAAAGTAGCACGCTAGTAAAATAAAAGTCATCTCTAAACTATTAAATTGTATCAGCAAGAAATTAAAATTAAGCATCATATTATCAGTGAAATACTGAGAATTTTCTATCCAAGACTGATAATGAGAATAAACTGCTTTCTTTTAGCACTTTGTTATGGTGATCCCAGCAAATGAGTACAAAACCTCTGTTAGATATTGCATATTGCTTCCCAGTTCCATCGCAACCCTCCCCAGTTATTTCCCTAAAATATTGTACTCAAGGGGTACCATACCATACCATACCATACCATACAATGAGAAAAAATTAATGTAAAATGATTATTAATAAATAAACTATAATTAATGGTCAAAGTATTGTTTAAGTGATAAAAATCCACATAAATTTCAGGAATTAACAAAGTATATTCAGCCAAGTTCAGAGTAAAGTTCAAAGTTTTTCAAAACTAAATTATATACATTATATCAGCACAAAGATGATGACAATGAACTTTAAAATATGTTCTGTATAATAGCATATACAATATGAAAAGCCCAAGAATAAACCTTAAAAAAGATCTGACATAACTCAAAGACCAGATTTCTCCTAAAGAAAGGGAGAAGGAAACATGCAAATAGAGAAGTTCAATAAACTCCTACATGGGCTATGATTCATGCATGTAATTGGTACATTGAGGCATTGTTATGGGTTGAACAGTGTCCCCCTAAAATTCATGCCTTTGAAGTCCCAACCACCATATCTCAAAAATGTGACTTTGGAGATAGGAACTTTGCAGACGTAATCAAGTTATTAATAAAATGAGTTCATTAAGGTTGTCTCCAATCCAGTATGTCTTGTGTCCATATAAGAAGGGAAAATTTGGACATAGACACACATAAAAGGAAGGGTTTTTGATGAGACAGAAGATAGCCACCTACAAGCCAAAGAGAGAGGCCAAGAATAGACCTTTCCCTTGCAGCCCTTAGATGGCACTGATCCTGCCAATGCCTTGATTTTGAATTACAAGTCTTCAGAATTGTGAGAAAATGTATTTCTGCTGTTTAAGCCTCACAGTATATAGCACTTTGTTATGGTGGTCCCAGCAAATGAGTACAAAACCTCTGTTAGATATTGCATGTTGTTTCCCAGTTCCATTGCAACCCTCCCCATTTATTTATAGTTTTACAGGGAGCTGGGAATCTAGAAATTATATTTTCCAGACAGCATTGCCAGCTGATTTCTAGTTAGTTGCTGTGACTATGAATCCCTTTTGGGAATGTAGAAAGAAAGATAAAAGAGAAAAGGTCACATGTTGCTCTGACTGTGATAGAAGCATCAACAGCAGATTTTGGCATCTCTAGGAACTTGTGGAGGCCAACATCATTAGAAGCAGTGGCAACAAGAATGGCTTTAGATGGGTAGCTGCAAGTGTAGACTTGCGGGCTCTTCAGCTGGGGTGACAGTAGATTCCACATATCTGTGAAACATCTTTTCTCCCTCTTGCAACTTCAGGCCTTGCAACTAGGTTTGTGACCAAACAAACCCTTCTATGCTTGAAACGGCCAGAGGCATTTCAGTTCTCCTGTCTGTACATTAACTGGTTCAGAAGAGCCTACAGAGAAATAAGCAGAACAGAGACAAATGAAAGTACAGAAGCACCTTCAAAAAGATAAACTAGAAGGTCTAAAAGGTAAAAGAAGGTCTAAAACTGGTTATGACAACACATAATAAAATACATTCACAATAGTATCCTATGTTTAATAGAATGTGTTTGAAGGTGAGAATGGTTATACGGGTGTAAGCCAAATCAGAAAAGACAGAATAAATATGTTAAAGGTTTTGAATTTTTCAGTAAGTAGTTTCTATTATATTTTCATATTTGTCAATATTTTACTGTTACAAAATACCTGTGAAGGATTAATAAATTGTGGCATATGTATACCATGGAGTACTATTCAGCTATAAGAAAGAACGGTGATATAGCATCTCTTGTATTTTCCTGGCTAGAGCTGGAACCCATTCTATTAATTGAAGTATCCCAAGAATGGAAAAATAAGTACTACAGGTACTCACCAGCAAACTGGTATTAAAAGATCAACACCTAAGTGGACATATAGGAATAACATCTATCAGGTGTCGGACATGTGGTGGGGGAGGGGATGGGTATATACATACATAATGAGTGTGATGCACACCAACTGGGGGATGGACACGCTTGAAGCTCTAACTTGGTGGCGGGGAGGGGAGCAAGGGCAATATATGTAACCTTAACATTTGTACCCCCATAATATGCTGAAAAAAATAAATAAGTAAATGAAAAAAAATACCTGTGAAGAAGGCTAGGCAGGTATTGCTATCCCCATATTATAGAGAAGCACATAATAGGTCAGCTGAAGTTAATCAGTCATATTGCTAATTCAATATTTCGAGATATACTATTGCTCTTTATTTTTGACAATTTTTAAAAATTAACAATATTTCTCTTTTCAGTGGTAGTCATCACTACTCTTTGTCTTATATTGACTCGGTTCGGAATATAATTTCCGTTAAAATAATTTATCATGCTTTAAACCAGTTCTTACTCTTTTTTTTTTTTTTTTTTTGGAGACAGAGTCTCAGTTTGTTGCCCAGGTTAGAGTGAGTGCCCTGGCGTCAGCCTAGCTCACAGCAACCTCAAACTCCTTGGCTCAAGCGATCCTACTGCCCTCAGCCTCCCAAGTAGCTGGGACCACAGGCATGTGCCACCATACCCAGCTAATTTTTTTCTTTTTGCATATATATTTTTAGTTGGTCAACTAATTTCTTTCTATTTTTAGTAGAGACGGGGTCTCTCTCAGGCTAGTTTCTAACTCCTGACCTCGAGCAATCGGCCGGCCTCGGCCTCCCAGAGAGCTAGGATTACAGGCGTGAGCCACCGCGCCCGGCCCAGTTCTTACTCTTAATATTAGGTTTTAAGAAGATATTACAATTCATTTCTATATTCACTTGCATAAATACTCCAAAGAATAATTTGAACACTTAAACCATTTACATTTGAAAAGATATTTTAATATGATATAAAACATATGCACTTTTTCCTTCTGAAGTACAGTGTGCTATTTTGACCATATATCATGCATGTAAATCAAATAATGTTGCAATCATGGCAAGGAAGTATAAAAAATCATAGCTGAATAAGGTAATCTTAAATATCATTTATATTTTCTCTTCAATTTTAATTTATAAAACCTTAATTCACCTAGAGGTTATAAAATATCTTCAAATACAAAATATCTTAATATTAGCAATATACAATGGAAGGATGTGAATATATTTTATGCTAACAATTTATTTGTAGATATTAGTCTATTCAATAAATAGCTCCATTTTAACTTTATTTATGGGAGTTTTCAAGAAATACTGTGGAAACTAAAAGTCATTCTGCTTTACAACTTCAGTCTACCATGGATAAATTTACTTTAGGAAGATAGAGACAGTTTGAAAAGGATGTCCTTGAAAATCAGAGACCATGAAATATATACATGAGCAACAGTAAACCTCCAAAGAACTTCAGGGCATAAAAATATGTAAGAATGAGTAGGAATTACATTTCTGTAATTATGTGAATGCTTGCCAAAGTAATCTGTCCCACATTCTATATCCCTTGTATAAATAATATCAGTGTCCGTGTTACCCTGGGATGAAGTTAAACCACTAAAAAAAGTAATGAGACTACCAGACTTATGCGAACAGTTTAAGAGGGTGTATAATTCCTTCACAAAAATGGACATTGTGAAATGACAGTAGACGTAAAAATAAATATTCTAAGTTTTATTGTTATGTATACATGGATTTTCATTTCTAAATACTAAGAAGGGGGGAAAGTTTAGGGAATTCAGTGGACAATAAAACTTTCTTTATTGGAAGAAAATATTGAACTTATATTCTGGATAAGTCACTTACTGGGTAAATTTAATTGAGCCATTTAAACTCTATAAACTGAATTTTTTATTTTAAAAAAGCATATAATAGAACCTCATAAACATTTGCAATGATTAAATTAAATCCTGTTTTCACATATTTAGATTTAGATTTATGAAGTGCTCAATAAATATTTGCTATTAGCTTATTTTCAAAATACCTTTATATCTATTTATGGAGAGTTATATACGGTGAAAATTGCTTGAAGGAGGAATCATAGTGATTCTGGTAATGATAAAATATCAATTGCTAAGCTTCATTATGTTTAGTTTATTTTGTCTCCAAAGTCAGCCTTAGAAAATTGGAAATTCTGACCTCAATCAATCTTTAATTTTTCTCTACAAATTCAAATGCATTTTCATTTATCACAATTTAGAATTGTTATTAAATATTTCACAATAAACTCAATGGAAAAACCTGTATATAAAAGTGAAGAGTGATTAGGGCATATACAATTTAACTTTCATTATTTTATTTCCTAAATATTAATTATTTTTTCCTTCTTATATCGTGTTCAATTTGACATCATAATAAACTAAGTGCAATTAGTTTGGAAGTAAATTTAATATCATGTCAGAGAATAGTAGGTTTGTGGACAAACATTAAGCTCTATAAGCTGGATTTGGAGTAGTGTGAGGCTGGGAAAGGGGATAATGGAATTTGCAATAATAAATCTAGCTAGGGCTGAATGAGAGGATAAAATTTAAGTACAAAAACATGGTGAGAATGTGAGCCAAACAAATTTGATCTGGTGGAAGAACATTTTAGCAGAAGAAAAGAGCCAGTGCAGAAGATCTGATGCAAAATTGTATCTGGACTATCTGGAAAGTCAACAAATTCATTTGGACTCAACAAGTGAGAAACTAAAAGGAAATGAAGTAAGAGAGGTCAGTGGGAGATAGAAGAAAGAGTGGGGGCACACCTGTAGAGCCCTAGATCTTTTACTACTAAGATACAGTACTATATCATGGTTAAAGCATAGATTCTGGGAAAAAGACTCACTGGATTCAACTTGTATACTGCCACCCTTAGTTGGATTATCTGGGTCAAGAGACTGAATCTCTCTATCCTTTAGTACCTCATTTGTAAAATTGTGATAATACTGCAAACACCATAGGAGTTTCCTTAAATTTATTTTGCAGGGTGAAATTGGGAACCATACATTTTGAGCAGAGCAGTGATATAATCTAACTGATATTAAGTTTACTATGACTGGCATGCAGAAAGCATGAAAAAGTAAAAGCAAGAAGATCATTTAGGAGAACTAATTCAGGTAAGAGACAGGGAATATCTTTTTCTAGTAATGGAAGTGTTGAGAAGTGTTAGATGTTTGACATAATTTGAAGAAATACCAACTAGAATTCATGACTGATTGGATGTGGACTATGAGAGAAAACAAAGAGTTAAGAATAAATTCAAGGTTTTTCTTTTGATCAATAGAAAAGATGGGATCACCTGAAATGAGGACCACTGGGGGATGGAGTAAATGAGGGATAAAGAAAACCAGTAAGTTTAGAAGGTGGAAACTTCAGGTTTTTTCATCACATAGTGATTGAAGAGTTGGACATAAATATCGAATAGGCAGTTGGATTTGTGTGACTGGTGTTTAAGAGAGGATATGAGTCTTGCAATATAAATTTTAAAATGGCATCATGTAGTTGATATTTAATACCAGGAAACTAGATGAGATCACTGAAGAGGAAAATACACACACACACACACACACACACACACACATTGTATATTATATATACAGGTTAAATATCCCTTACCTGAAATACTTTGGATCAGAAATGTTTGGGATTTGGGCTTTTCTTTTTTAAATTTGCAGCACATACATGTTTAGCACCCTAATACAAAAATCTGAACTCTGAACTATTACTATTAGCATTTCCTCTGAGGATTATGTTGGCTATCAAAAAGTTTTAGATTTTGGAGCATTTTGGATTTTGGATTTTTGGGTTAAGTATACTAAATCTGCATGTATGTGTGCATTTGTGTATAAATAAGTATATACACATATACATACACACTCATATACATGCATTTATGCATATCTAGTGCTTGTATATGTATGTGTACATTATATATGTATGTGTATATTTAATTGAATATAATTGAACTGACATGTTTAATAACACAGATATCACATACAAGAAAATCCTTGACACTAGAGTCTTTTCTGTTAAGAGTCAGGAAATATCCTCAAACCACACAAATTTTTTCTTGGGTAACCCTGTCCTGTGGTGTAGCATTTGGCAAATGGTAGACACTTTTATAGTAGAGAAAGCCAACATTTATTTCTGAATCATGGCTTATGGCAAGAAAGGACAAATGGAGCAAGAGGTCAGTAGAGCACAACTAAGCACAAAATCTGTCCTGCTGTGAAACACTGACCTGCCATGGGTGTTACATTCCACTTCTTGAGTAGCTTCAAAGTGTCACTCTGAACCATCCTCGCCATCAACTGAAAAGACAGCCTCACAAATCAACCAGACCACTAATACTGAATTTCTAAGAGACACACGAAAGTAGGAAAATCCAGCATCAGTTTCTTGGTTTATTACAGATAATTTGCTTAAGGGTACACTGACAGCACGTCAAGCAAAAAGATAAATTTAATTCAAGACACTTTAGAGAATTTCCACCTGGAAGATGGATGAGAAGATAGAATAAAAGCTGGAAAGGTTAATTTGGACCATTGAGAAAATCTCCTAGTGCAGCAAACAAACAGCCAGTGCAAGTGCAGGTCTCAGGGACAGACTGACTGGCACATGAACAAATATGGTAGCATCAAAAACCTGGAGATTTTTAAAAAGGATAACAAAAAAGAAAACACACACACATATGCTCTGTCTCTCACACATACATACGTACACACACACACCTCTTTCATAAATCCTTTATCTTGATGAACATATATCACTATTAAGAATCGTAAGTGAATAGTGGTCTCTATAACACTATTTACAACATATGGTGGACTAGAGTAATGTAATTACAATTATTTATGTATTTTCTTCTGAAAAAAAAACTACATCTTCTGGATAAATTGTCATGATTTTTAAAAAAATTATGCAGTGCTTTACAGTAAAGATAGCCCATTCTAAATGCCAGAAGCGAAAAGTGCAATGAGAACTAGACAGAGAGGTAAATGGGATGGTAGAGCAGCCTGTGAAGTTGTTGAAACAGTAATGGTTAGAGTATTGGGCTTTCATGTCTACAATATTCCTAAAAAAATGGTATCATCAAAGGCATCTAGTATCCCTGATAAGGTAATTAATTAAATCTGTCATCAGATAAAATTAAATTCACTTTTACCACGTGTGAGGAAAAAAATTCTCACCAGCTTCAAATGAATAGCTCTGCAATTTTGACATGTTTGGACATGAATTTACACTTTATAATGTGGGGATATACCAAGCTGAGGCAGTGACAATTACAAAATGATCCTGGTATGATAAAAACTTGGGGGTGGAGGAGTTATCCATAAATCAATTGCAAAATTGCTCTGGGGGACATATTAGTTCATGTAGAATTTATAAAGGGGAAAATCAAAAGAAACCAGATTAAGATAAACTCAATCTTGAAATCAGAAATAACAAAATTTACGGCAAGTGAAAGTTAAAAGTCAAAAGCACTAGGAGAACTTGAGCTTTTGGCTTAAACTGAAAGTAAACCAGAGAAGCATTAAACTTTAAGATGACAGAAAAATTACACACACATGCGCACTTACTTATAGCCTAAGTGTGTTTTAAAGAGATTAAAAAGATAATAGGGTATCTTTTGGTTAAATGCAGTGAACATAAGTAAACAGAATCTTAATTAGCCAGTGAAGAAAGTCAAGAAGGAAATTAATATTTTAACAAATGCAGAGCCTCCAGAAGCTATAGTAATTGGTAGTAGTAAATGCTGAAGGGTGAAGGAAGGTGACCATAAAACCAGGGGGGCACTGGTTGAAAGCTAATTGAAAAGAAATTATACCTCAGTCTCCTCTGTCTCCTCCATGCAGGCAGGAGATGGTAGCTTCCCTACTTAAAAGAAGACTGGAGGATATACTTTAGAGAGTGTAAAACAGAAATTTCTCTGGCCTTAGAAGAAAACTTGAAGGTTGGGAAGCTATTCTGTTCACAGGGGGATTAAGAAATAGCCAAGGAATTCTACTACTTGGTGTACTAACTGGTAGACATGTATTAACACTTTAGACAGGAGGTAAGACATTATCTTCTCTACAATATATGAAAAAATGAAAACTAAATTTAAAGAAAAAAACCTAAAAATTTGTTAGTAGTGATTTACACAGTGACAAGTGCCAGTAATATCATCCTTTAGTAAATGAGACAATGGGAAAATATGCTGTCATGCATGTTACTTGAAGATGCTTTTAATACTCCTCTCTATGCATAAGAGATCATCAGGAAAGCAACTACCATAAAAACAGAAACTAAAGCAACTTGAAATAATCAGGTTTTATATATGTGTGTGTGTGTGTGTATATATATATATATATATATATTTATATATATATATATTCCCAACTTTTAATGAAAAAGGCTTGTCTTGTTGCTAAGATCAAGGTGAAAACATTCAGATCTCAGCGTTAGCCCTATCCAAGGTGCCCTATATCAGGTTAAAGAAGTTCCTCTTCTGTGACAGCCATGGGAGTATTCCCCTTAGGACTCTCTTTAAGAAAAAATCTGCATTGAGAAGAATAAAGTTAGTTGACAGCATTCAGCTGCTCTGGATCCACTAGAGAATTTTGTCAAAGATACAACTTTTTCAGACTACTTCCACCAGTGACTGAACATAGAAGGAGTACTTGAGCTAGGATAGTTCTGCCTAATAGTGACTGCTCTAACCGTATATCTTTGCTATGGGGCTTCCATCATTCTGGCCAATACTTACAGGTTGCCCTGAAGGAATGAGGCTCTTTTTATCCAAATCTTTTTTTCTTTCCTTGCATCTTGTTCTGGTGTTCTCCTTACTCTTGCTCCCTTTCTCCTCTATCCTTCACAGCATGAAATTATAGACCTAGTGAAAAACATCACTTAAAATGAAAACAAGTATTTTTATGAAATACAAAACATGAGAAAAATTATCTCCTGAAGACCTGTACTAAAAGAAATCTTACATACAGTTCCTCAGGCAAAAAGAAAGTGATATCAGATGAAAAAATAATTTTACATAAAAGAAGCGAGAGCACTGGAAATGAACATGGGTCAGAAAATGTACTTTGCTTGGTTTATTCATTTATATTTATTGAAAGTATTGAAAGTTATTTTATGGTTCACCTTATGATTAATCTTATAAATGTTTCCTAGCCACCAGAAAAGAATATGCATGCTTCAATGGTGAGTTCTAATTGTCATATAAAAGTCAGTAATGTCAAGTTGGTTGATAATATTGATCAAATATCTATATCTTTAATGATTTTTGTATACTTTCTCAGTAATTATACATTACTGAGAAAGCCATATTAAAACATTTAACATTTATTGTTGATTTGTCTATTTCTACCTGTAGCTCTGTAATTTTGTTCTTCAAGTATTTGTAGCTCTGTTAATAGGCATATACACATTTAGGATGGTTAGGTCTTCTTGAATAATCTTTTTATTATTATAAAATGTCCTTTTTAATTTTATTAATATAATTTGAATAATTACTGAGCTCTATCTTTTAATGCAGTTTTAGGTTCACAGAAAAGGTACTTTCCCACATACTTACTTTCTCCAGCACACACATAAGCTCCCCATTATCTACACCACCCACAGAGCGGTACATTTGTTAAAATTAATGAACTTACATTTGCACATAATTACCACTCAAAGTCCATAGTTTACATTAGGGTTCACTTTGGGTGTTGTACAGTGTGGGTTTGGAGTAATGTATAATGACATATACATTATAATATTATATAGAGTAGTTTCACTACCCTAAAAATCCTCTATGTTCTAGCTATTTATTCCTCCCTCTTCCCTCCCCCTTGATAAGCATTGACAATTTTATTGTCTCCATAAGTTTGCCTTTTCCAGAAGGCCATATAGTTGGAATCATACAGTATATAGCCTTTCCAGATTGACATTATTTACTTAGTAATGTGCGTGTTTTCCCTCTATGTCTTTTTGTGGCTTGAAAACTCATTTTTTATTGCTGAATAGTACATCATTATGTAGACATACCACAGTTCATTTATCCATTTACATACTAAAAAACATCTAAGGTGTTTCCAAGTTTTGAAAATTATGAACAAAACTGTTATAAACATCTGTGTGCAGGTTTTTGTGTTGACATATTTTTTCAACTCTTCTGTATAAATATCAAGCAACATGATTACTGGATCATATGATAACAATATGTTTACTTCTCAAGAAAAGCAGCTGTACCAGTTCACAATTCCACCAGCAATGAATGAAAAATTCTGTTGCTACACATCCTAACCAGCATTTGGTGTTATCAATGTTCTGGATTTTAGCTAATCTAATGGATCGTAGTGGTATCTCACCATTGTTTTTGTATTAATACATTTGACTTGAAATTTACCACATAGGTGCTAATATAGGCACTCTAGCATACTTTAGCTTAGTTTTTTCATAGTATGTCATTTTTTAACATTTAGCTTCAACCTAGCTCTTTATATTTAAATGTATTTTTTGTAAACAACATATATTGTGGTCTTGCTTATTCATATGTCAGATATCTTTATATTTTAATTTAAAAGCTTAATTCAAAAATATAAAATAAATAATTGATATGTCTGATATAAGTCTCCCAGCTTGGTATTTGTTTTTTATTTATCCCATTTGTTCATTCTTTACCTTTCATTTGTTTTCCCCACATTCTTTGTTGTTAATATACCTTATATTCACCTAATATCTATGCATTTGGTTTTTGTGTGCTAGATATTTTAATAAGTAAATAATATTATACTTTTTCATAATCATTATAGAAACCTTATGATAATAAAATAGATTTGTTTTTATCCAAATTTTTGTGGAGTTTTGTTTTATATTTTACTTTCTTTTTCAATATAAACCCTCTAACATATTTTATTTCATTTAAAAGTATCATTAAGCTAACAATAATTTTTACTTTCAATATAAAAACTATAAATACTAAAGCAATAGATATTTTATATTTTCCTAGGTATATTCCTTTTCTGGTGCTTTTCATCTGTTAGTTTTTTTCCTCAACTGGAAGAACTTCTTTTACTATGTTTGCAGTGACTTTATTGGTTGAAATACATCAGCTTTAGTCTGTAAATGTTTTTGTTGAAATATGTTAAATTCAAAACAGTATTTTTACTGAATATGAAATTGTAACTTAAGAATTTTATTTATTTTGTTTCTGTAATTTTGATATTCTGTTTTCCTCTCACTTCAATATTTTTTCTTGATCAGAAGTCACTAGTTATTTTGTTTTTCTACTATATGTAATGAATGCCCTTTTTGTGTCTTAACATTTTTTTTTCTTTTCCTTTTTTTTTTTGGTTTTAAACAATTAATGTGTGACATGTTAGATGTGGTTTTATTTCTATAACATTTGCTTGGAGTTTTGCTAAACTTCTTGGATGTGTAATTAATATCTCTTATCTATTAGGAACATTCTCATTTCTTATATTTTGTTGGTGTGCATGTAAAGGGATTTGTATGTTTGTGCATGCTTAACCTAATTGCAAGTTTATTGGATTTTCTATCTTTTATGATATGTAATATTTTACATATTTATGGGGTACATGTGATATTATGTTGCATGCATAGAATGTGTATTGATCAGGTCGATGTTTTTAGTGTATCTACCACCTTGAGTATTTATCATTTCTATGTGTGATCATTTCTTAGTAGTCATTTCCATCTCTCTCCCATCACTATCAATTCTCCCCATCCCCCAGCCCCAGGCACTCACTTATATACCTTCTCTTGCTATACATTTGCCTATTCTGGACTTTTTAGAAATTCGTTTTATGTAACTCTTATTATATATCTTTTGATTAAAATCTCTCCATTCCCTCCTCCTGTGCTTTCATCATACTCCCTCAGGTTTGAGCTTTGTAAAGGAGAATGCAGAGCTGCCTAGCTGGTGTCAAAAAAAAAATGATGCCAGTTGCATAAAGCAGAGTGCATTATTCAATAGGTGGTGGTGGGTTTTGTGTCTGTAGGGAGAAAAACATTAAAATATCATATGAAATGTAGTAGAACGATCCCAGAGTTGCCACTGTTTAAATATATGTAAACATAGCACTTAATCCTCTTGGTTATTTCTGCCAAAATCGACTTGTCTGAAATACATGTACATTTTCAAGTTGAGTAGTTTAAATTGTGTTTCCAGAAGCTGCTGCAATAGCCTCTACAGTATTTTATGGAGTAGTTACACACTTGGAAGTATCTGATTCCAGATGTGGAAATACCGTATTGGTACAAAATCAAGCAGTTTCAGAGAATTCTTTAGTAGAAAAAGCACATAATAAGGTATCTGTAGAAAATTGTTTTTAGAATATACTATTGTACTTTAAAATATTCAGTAAATAAAATGGTATTGCCACCCACAGATTACATAAAATACCAAATAACTGTTTCCAATTTGGCTTTTATCTTTCTTTAGAGTGACTTAACTTATCATTTTAAAATATACCTAAACTGTCCTGTCACACCCTTTTATCCCATTTGAGTCTCACCCAACATTTTGAGGTAAACTGCATGTTAGTATCACTAAACACAGGGTTCATTTCTGGTGACTGATGCTTCTCCTCTATCTTAGAAATAAAGTGAAAACTAGTGCTTTTTTGTAGAAATATTTGAGTAAAATATCTATAAAACTTTAAAAATCTATGCTGTTAATTGCCTCTATGCTGCTTATATTAGGCTATAATTAGGCTGTAATTAAATATATGAGAGGCTGTTTTTATATGTTCTTATATTTCACTTATTTCCCCCAGGATTCTTTTCTTTCATAGTATGGTCATTCAATCAAAAATAAAGTCTATCGTCTCAACATTGAGCCCTAATTTTATTGTGCATTTCAGCAAACAAAATGTAAACCATGGTGAACATATAACATATCCCGGTTGTTAGTGTGAAAATAATATCATAGATATGTAGCAACAACAGGAAAGTTATATTGAGTACTTACTATGTACCATAATATTTATATATCATTTACATACACTAACTCATTCAATTCTTTAAAAAGAAGGATATTAGAAATGTACCATTGGTATTCATCTGCTAGAATAGAGAAATTAGGATTAGGAGAAAGTGAAATAACTTGCCCAAGGACACCCAGCTAGAAAGGGTAAGGTGAGGGTCAAAACTTAGGCAGGCTGGGCTTCATACTTGTTTGCCTTTCCCTTCCCAACCCCCAAATTTGTTTGCCCTCAATTTGTCTTATAAGTGTATTGAAGAGAAACTCTACTGTACTTCTATAAAACTCAGCAATTTCCTCCAGCTTATACCCAAATGTATTGTATTTTCTGTTTGTTTGGCTGCATCATTCTAGATCCTTGAATTTATATATATTGAGCACATGCTTGGGAAAGAACTCAGACTCAATAAATTATGATTGTGCAATAAGTGATAGTACGAATGAATTATCAAATTTTATTGAGCATCTGCTATGTGTTAAGCATGATATAGATACCATGAGAACAGCATTAAATAAAAACTAGCAAATTTTTATACTTTCATGGAGATTGTATTTATTACTGAGGACTTAGATATATCCACATAGCCTTGAAAGACTAAATCTTATTTCAAGTTATTTGAGTTTCCTAGTAACTGAGGTTGATTTGAAGTAGACGATATTTACTTTTTTCATAATAATATAATGTTAGTCCATTTAATTCTCAAAACTTATACCTGAGCTTGTCAAAATCAGTCAAGACAAATATTTATTGATTCCTTTAGCTTTTAGACTTAGTTAAGATGAGTCATTACTGCTTTTAATGACCACTTTTTTTATCACTTATTAAACAAGTTTTCTCTGCTGTCCTCATTTAATTTCTCTTTCTGAATTCTGCCTCCACTCTCTAAATATCTAGACTTTCATGATTTCAATGTAGTCATAGACTGGGATAGCAAAAAATATTATCTTCATCTGCATAATCAAAGCTATTGATAGAAGTGCAGGAATTAGAAATCATCATTCTGGTCAGTCTCATAGTTTATTTGTCAGAATTAATTTTACCACTGAGAAAGGAAGCAAATGACTCATTAAAAAAATATATAGCTATAATTTAAAAAATATGCATACCTATATACTATGGTTTTAATATGGTTTGGATATCTTTTTTCTTGCCTCATTGAATGTTATGTTGAAATTTGATCCCCAGTGTTGGAGGCAGGGCCTGGTGGGAGGTGTTTGGGTCATAAGGATAGATCCTTCATGTATGGCTTTGTGCCTGATGTTAATAATGAATGAATTTCTGCTCAGTTAGTTCTTGCCAGAGCTGATTGTTAAAAAGAGCCTGGCACCTCCCTCCTTTCTCATCATGTGATCTCTGTACACACAGGCTCCCCTTTGCCTTCTGCCATGAATGGAAGGAGCCTGAGTCTTTCACCAGAAACAAATTCTGGTACCATAGCTCTTGTACAGCTTTCAGAATCATGAGCCAAATAAACCTCTTTTCTTTATAAATTATCCATCCTCAGCTACTCCTTTATAGCAACAAAATGGACTGAAACACCATCCAACACAAATATTGTTTTACTGTCTCATCTCTGAATAGATAAGCTCATTTTCTTTTGCCACTTTTGGTATCACTCGTATGTATGTGAACATTTGTTAATATATTTTTTTAAAGAGCATTTTACTTTTTCTAGATTTTGTTAACTGCAATAAAGTGAAATGAGCTACAAGCCAAAATATGGATAAGAATTTACTTAGAGTTTGTGCGTTCTGTATGACATCCATTGTTTTCTTTATTTTTAATTCTTTCCAGATAATTCCAATTGATATGACTTTGAAAGACTTACCTCTTCTCAACTATGTGATTTTAGGTAATTTACTTAATATTTTACTAGCTAATCTCCTTCTACAACCTGTGATGTGGAGATAATACCACCTATCTCAAAAGATTGTAGAAAATATCATAATATTATAATTTCAGACCTTGGGGTCATTTGCTTAACTCAACCAAAAGGCACAAACTATAGTTCAAGTGAAACCACAAGGGACTGTTCTTGTTTGTAATATTAACTCCTCTTTCAGTATCTCCAGGAACTGCTGACTGGAACTTTTTGAGACACTTGATGACTTAGCTATGATAAACTCTGGGGGGTTATCATATACACATTTTTTTGTTGTTGTTATTACTCTTGAATGCTACAAAATTGGATCCCTTCAGGGCACTTTCAAGTTCATGATTCTGAAATTGTGTTTGATGTGAGAAAACCTTATAGCAACTATCATTCAATTTATAATTTTATAGTAGTGAGCAAAATCAGCAAGATGGAGGAATAGGAGTTTCAACATTCATACCTGCACAGAAACATCAATTTGAGTAATCACTTATATGTAAAAATACCTTCACAAGAGCTGAGGAATCAGGTGAAAGATTATAGCACCTGAGTAAAAGATAGAAATATGAAGAGATGCGTTGATTAGGGCAGGAAAATTGGACTCATCAATGACAGCTAATATATGGTCCTAGATCTGCTGTCTTCTATATTTGATCCTTTGATTATCATAACCTCATACGTATATTCAGGAAAAATCAAATCTGACTAACACTCCTCAATCTATAACATATATTCTCTAGTATAATAGTCTATACTATACTTTATAATGCACCCAGCAGAATTTTCTTGAAATAACTTTATATCACATCATTTAATAAAAACTTGGGCTAATGGCTTTTGGATGATATTTCTTCTTATATGATATATAACTACTTTATGCTTCTAGTATTTTTAATATATTTGGAGTTTTAGAATATTAATAGTGCCTGTCAAAATTTTTATGCTGGGTTGCTGCAAAATTTGGAATGTGTTGGTAAAGTTCAAGAAATTTCTAAAGCATAGAAATGTACCTTTGGTCTCAGAAACCTATTAGAAACTCATCTTCAGAGTTTTTCTACCTTTGTAATACCGTTTTAATGTCTGTCTGTATATTGATAATTATAATTATTACATTATTTATTTAATGTAAATTCACAATAAAAGAGGCACTGGTAGACTTACTCAGTTATACATTTTCAAAAGGTCTGTATAAAACTCATGCCACTGATTCTGCTTCACTTTAAGTTACTAGCTCTACTTTAAGATATAAAAGTGTGGGCTACTTATTTAACTAATTTTATTGCTTATAAATTTATAGCATATTCTTTAAATTTTATAAAATAATTTGTTAGAAATAAAAATTAAGATAAAACAGTAAAATAATTTCCCTTCACTTATTAAACTATGTAATTATACTCTTGTTTATTAGTTTCAGGTAGCGTAGTATTAAATGGTAATAGAGAAAATATTAGCTCTGTTCATAAGAAGTTTCAACTATTAATAAGAAAGACGACCTAAAATATAAGAAAAACTAGGCATTAAAAATTATAGGATTGTATGTCTCACTATGGTATAGGGGCAAACTGCATAATGAATACCTTGAGGCTCAGTTGCTCTGTTCAAGGTGTTCCCTAAGCAGTCATACTAAACATCATCAAACTTCATGCCAGGATAAGCATTATATTAGTTTTAGAAATGAGAAAATTGAAGTTCAAAGAACTATAGTGATTTTCTCAAGGTTGAGTGGCAACTTAATGGTCAAATCAGGAATAAAAAACAATTTTATATTTCAATCTCAGTAGATCACTCTTTTTTCTAATAAAATTGTTACTATATATAATCATTTTCATATACTTTTTCAAGGAAGACTAGAATATGACATCCATATCCAACCTCTTGATAACAATGACAATAATCCCTTGTGCCAGTTTAGATGACTCTGAAATAAAATTTCCATGTTGGCATATTGTACTTGTTTGGTAAATGGGAATATGGCACATGATAACAATGGTTTAAGCTAGTACTATCAGTTTTATGCTCCCTTCTAGGGAGCACTGCATTATAGCAAATATAGTTCTGCTAATAACAACTGAAAAAATGGGAGATTACAAAAAGTGTTATTTTAAAAGCAACAGAGACAAAGGAGAAAAGAACAGTCATTAACATAAATTCCCAGAATGGAGAGTCATCCAAAAGTAAATTCCCAGTAATCAGTGTGTTTTATGCTCTTGTTTTTGGCTGAGGATCAGGGTATGGCCTAGGAAGGCAGAAGGAGAAACCCCAAAGTATTAAGATTTGTTTAAAATACAGGTCATTGGTGATGAAATTAGAAAGTTGAATTTATGTGCTTTTCATGAGCACATATAACCTTTATCCAAATTGTCTATACTCTTAGTCGTTAAGAAATTCTTAACAAATTCCAAAGATTGACATCATTCAAAGTATATATTTATATTTATTATTGCCCACTTTTTTATAATAGTTAATTACATATTGAAAGGACCAATACATTTTTGTTATATAAAAGAATGATCAAGACTGAATCTAAGCAAAATTTTAACCATATTTCAGGTTTCTCTTTAGCATTCTTCTGTTTATATTAATATGTGTATGCATATTTATTCATATGTGGATACATATGCATATACATGTCCTCTATATATAAATTATACATATATTTATGTGCATATATATACATATACACATATATGTAAAAATACACATTTGCTAGAAATATATCCCCAAATTATTTTCCCCACCCTTTTCTTAAGTGTGTAGTGTTCCAAAGTTAGCTTATTTTGACTGTGCAAAAAGTAACAACAAAATTAATTTTTTGAAAATCAATATATTTGTATCAGTAAGTAAGTTTTTATCTTTAAATATCTAACTTCCTAGGGATGGTTGTGTTTTTATAATCAAAAATAGTTCAAATATATAAAATCCCCATAGCAGCAGCCATACATAGTGCTAAGATCTTGGTTTCTAATTCTATTCTCCAAAAATCAAACCAAGGCTATTGGAAAATGGCTGATTATGACTGAGACTGCAAGCATCTCATAGTGTCACAGAGTAAGAGAGTAACACACACACACACAAAGTTAAGAGAATATAAAAGTACAATGGGACAGAAAGTGCAGAAACAATTTTGGCAACAAAATTAAGTGTTAGAATATAAGTAGAAAATAAATGTTCATGAATCTATGTTGATATGGAGAAATGATTGAATAAATAAACAAATGATGAATAATAATCTACCATGCAGAAGAATTTGAAATCATTTCTGTAGATATGTTACCCTTAAGAAGACGTCGCATAACTCCCTACTTCTTAAGCATGTTCTGTGCATAGTGACTTTCTTTGAAAAAGTACTGTATGAAAAGGAAGGAAAAAAAGAGTAACTTGACCTCAGTCCACATGATCAAGGCTAGCATCAAAAGTGATCTCATATTAATAGTATATATCCTTGGTACAATGTGATGAGAATGGCAGTTTACCTCTGTGATCTTCCTCCCCATAACATATAACCTCAATCTAAACATGAGAAAAACATGAGAAAACCCCAACTGAGAGGCATTCTACAAAATGACTAAACAGTGATCCTCAAAACTGTCAAGGTCATGAGAAACAAGGCATGTCTGAGAAACTGTCATAGCCAAGGGGAGTCTAGGGAGACATGACAACTAGATGTACTGTAATGTCTTGGATGAAATCTTGCAACAGAACAAGGACATTAAGGAAAAACTGAGAGAATCATAATAAAGCATGAACTTCAGTTGATAATAATGTATCAATATTCATTGTGACAAATGTACCATACTGATTTAGGGTTTTAATAATAGGGCAGACTATGTATAAAGTATATGGGAACTCTCTGTTTCGTCTTCACAATAATTCTATAAATCTAAAACTGTTCTAAAATAAGGTTATTAACAGAACTAGCTAAAATTTTACCAGAAAAATATGGTATGTATCAGGTACAGAATCTTCTTCTGTGTGCATATATGTAATTTTTAAATAAATATTCACCCACTTTTCCATATCCCTGGGGAGTCACCTTCCTTCTGCCCAGATTATGGACTTGCCATGTGATGGGATTGACTCAATGCCATATGAACAGTTTTGGTTTGTGTGTGATTGGGCTTCTCTTTTTACTCCTGGATCCACCATAAGAATAATAGGTTCTGGGAAGTGTTTGCCCAAGGAGATTGTGGACACCTGCACAGTTCATCTGAACTCTACTCAAAGCCCAGAGCCAAGTCTATCTCCCTGAAGTCTGATGTAGTACTGACCCAGTTGTGCATAGACCATGAATAAGAAAAATAAATGCTTGTTATTATAGACTACTGATTTGGGGTGGTTTGTTATGTAGTTTATGGCAGCAATAATAGACAAATTCATTGTGTCGTTCAAATCATAAAATGGATGGCGATTGCTCTTTGCTGTAGTAGAAATACACACTTATTAATTTTTTATATATGTTCAGTGACTCAAAATAAGACAGATCAAACTTCTGAAAAAGTAGAAGTTCTGTAGATTTGAAAATTATTAACTAAGAAAATATCTATTTTAATTAGTATTCAAGATACCAGAAAAAATCTATTGTAGCTTAGACACTTTTGATTATAAAAGTTCACCACAGTTATGTGTTTCCTCAAGTTTCTGTGAAGCATCCTCAGTCTAATTTTATGGTTTTGACGTTTGTAAAACGATATAGACCAGTGAATTATGTGTGTCAAAATTGGTTGATATATTCAGTGACTTTGTTTTTGTCAAAATGAAATCATGTGTTTTGCTGATATCAAATGATAATAATTGAAAAGGAAATTTAACCAGCATCAGCTGCAAATGTAGTAGCACTTGAATATGTATATAACATATATCTTGATTTTTTTACAACATGGTATTTATTCATGATATGTTTTCTTTGTATAAAACAAATGTATGAATACACATAAATATATATGCATATATATGTATATACACATATATGTATATGAATAAATAATGAGCTAGGTGGCAATATAACATAGAAATATGTCATTCTGCCTTAATTTAAATGAATAATGAGTCCCTTAGGTCTTGAGAGACTCTAGCTATAAAAATCTGTATGTGATACATTGGATATGTTTTTTTTTAATATTGTATGGTATTATGTAATGCAAATATATGGGAAATAATCTTTCACCTTCCTAAGCCACCTATGAAAACGGCACTGATAAAAAATGAATTTAGCAGAGAACAATTGCATTATGCTCAATATAGATTAAAATATTTTTATGAATCTATATAGTTAAACACTGAACTGTCAAAAAATTATATTATTTATGGCAACATGTTTTGCTGACCAGATAAACTTAATGGCTATATATATATATATAACCATTTATATATATAAACCAAGTATATATATATATATATTTCTTTTTACCTGCTTATTTATTTATCTATTTGGAGCAAAACTATTTGGAGCAAAATATTTAATTAAATATGATATTACATTAAATATGATATTACATTACAATAGTAAATAAAATTCTTTGAAATATTTTTCTCATTGTGGTTACGGTAGCCACAATTTCAGGGTTCTGCGTCAAAAGGATATTTATAAAACCACAGAATGTTTCACAGAATTTCATCCATCTTTCCTTCTACTATGTTGTCCTCTTGGTAATACATCCCATATCAGGAGATCATTAGATAGATGCAGTTTATTGCCAGTTTTGATTAAACATGAAAAATGTCATTTTATTTTGTAAAGAAAGAAAAATATATGTGACAGGGAACTAAGTGCTACTAACAGCCATGGTTAAGCTGAAACACATGGTGATTAGAAAATGAGTCTAAAACAAGACATAGTGTACACACATCCAAAGAACAATTACTTCTATTAATTTTTTCAGTTATATCTGGCATCCAGTAGGGTAAGTAATAAGAATAGTAAGTCAATTTCCCTTTTTAACAAAGATCTGAATGTCTAAGGGACAAACTTAGCAGCAATAATAATATATTAGATCAAAAGCATGCATGCAAACCCTTTGCTGAGCAGAAATAAAGAAAAGGGATAGCAAAGATAGGCTGGGGATGGAGTAATGTCATTTGATAAGGACAGGACTTTTATCTGTGAAGTCCTGTGTAAGTTTTCTTAATATTAGTTATAATTATATCATGACTTTTCTCATATTTCCTTTGTAACATTTTTCTAATGTTTCACTGAGAATTTAAGCCATTCCTAAAGTGCTTTTTAGCATATTCATTAAGATATTACATGCTATAAATTTGTGGTGCTTGTTTTCTAACAATCACTATCATAGAGAATAAAAATAGCTCTATACTTTCATGATGCAGGATGTATCAAGCTGCATAATAGGAGATGTGAACTTTTTTTCTCCTTGTTTTTACATATTCTATTACTCTTGTCACTCTGAAATCTTATTCTTTAATTGGTTCTAGGCTCATGGCTAGAGAGAAACAATTTAGGTATCACATTTAAGCCACTAGCTGCACTCTATTAGAGACTACCAAATTGTAAAGTCGTAGCCCAAGGCCTGTCAATAATCAAGTGCTTTTGCATTTTGTTTTTATTCTTAATGTAATGTTTTACTCTGTTGAGATTATCGGGAGAGGGGATGTTGTCTTAATTGGTAAGGACTCCAATATTCAGGAGTCTTAGGACCATTGTAAGTAATATCACATTATGTCTGAAATGTACAAACAGTATGACAATATGTTTCAAGAAATACATCTTTTTGATATTAAGACACAATTGAAATCAAACAGATCAACTGCAATTTTGAAAGCCATCAGACAACAAAGATTTTTTTTAAAAAGATTTTTCTCCAAAAGAGATATGAGCACTGCAGGGAAGCAAAAATTTGGAATTGTTTAGAAAATTACAATAAATTAATGAGAATTAAAATAGTTCTATTATTTGCTATTGTTTTTATTGTGGGTTTCAGTGTCTTTATTCTTTTATGTGTCTGGCATACTTTTGGCCTTTTTCTTTTTTTTTTTTTTTCCACTTTGGTCTCAACTGTTGTCTCTCCTAAATGAACCAATCTTGGTTACCTAGATGGGCTAAACTTAATTATTTAATTGTAATGTTTGCATCATAATAGTAATTCTGGGTTGAATTCTGTTCCTCCCAAATTCCTATATTCAAGTCCTAACCCCTATTACCTAAGAAAGTAACTGTATTTGAATACAAGTTCTCTAAAGAAGTGATTAAGTTATAAAGGGGCTATTTGTGTGGTCCCTAATCCAGTCTGACTGGTATCCTTATGAGAAAAGGAAATTTGGACAAACCTAGACAACCAGAAGACACAGCAAATGAGGGGTCATCATCAAGCCAAGAAGACAGTCATCAGAAGAAATCAAACACGCTGACACCTTGATCTTGAACTTCCAACCTCCAGAACTATAAGAAAATAAATTTCTGTTGTTTTACCGACCTAAAACATGGTATTTTGTTAAAGCAAGCTTAGAAAACTATTACCAATGGTAAGCATGAATCTTGATGAATCTTGGTATTTTTGCTAATTCTCATATCATGTTAGAAGGCAAATCTCATGGGAAAAATAGTTTTTTAATCACATACCACATTTACTTTCTCAGAAAAGAAGACGACAAATTATTTCCCACAAGAGTTGCAATAATATCACTGAACATCACTAAGTCGAGCAACATGGAAGCAAAGAACCAGGGGCATGCTTCACATTGGATCAGTGTTCTTAGATTTCCTTCAATTTAATTGAATGATCAAAGAGTAAATGTATTTATCAGACACCAGTCTAAACTTCTTATATTGAGTTGTGACTTGGTTACAACAAATATATTATACAAAATGTATGTCCAATATAACTAATGATATCACTAGTTTATTCCCTTTGTATGTCCTAAATTTTTATTTTAAAACTTGATTGTATTAATCAGTAAAAAGTTTATATTAAAAATTACCTTTGTGTGTATAGTTTTATAATAATACTTTCAGAGCAAACAAAAAAACTGCCCCCTACAAATAAAGAAGAGTTTATTTCCTTGGTGAAAAATTTGGTTTTTTTGCTCTGTCTACTAATTTCTTAAAATGTCACAGGGATATAAGAAAGGACTATGAGAAATGAATTTCTAATGCAGCAAAATTAACTTTCATGGTATATATAATAAAAGCCATCAGTGTTCATTCATTTGTCCATTCATATTCAACAAATACTCACTGATGACATAGTATATGTTAAACACCATTCACACTGTGGTTAAACATTTGAACCAATCAGAAATGGCCCCTGTCTGCAGGGATGGGGAACCTGCAGTCTTCTGATTTCAAGATTCTTTTTTAAGCACCAAACGGGGTGAAAAAAAAAAGGCTTCACCCTTCTCTGCTGCACCCTTTATAATAAAAGAATTTGTTTTGTAAAATTTGGATTCAGTCATAAGGCCACACTTAAGCACCTAGAAGGCCACATGTGGCCTTAACACCGCAGGTTTCCTACCCTGCCAGAGTACAAACCACTTTGAATGAGTATCAGATATAACCTTTTGTTCTCTGACACTGGCAAATAATAGAGTTTTGAAACCGTGCCATTATTTAATAGCAATTTATAGCTAATAGTTATCTAATTTATTCATATACCTTAGGAAATCAAATATTAACACTTTAACCTTAGTTATCACAATTTTAATGGGGGAAATAGCAGATTCTGGAGCAGAACATTCTTTAGTTTATATACCAGGTTTGTTTTGTAATAGTTTCATTAATTCGAGCAGGCTACTTAAACTATTTTTAAAACCTATTTCCTTATGTGTAAACCCTCTTTACTAACATTCATATTGAAGCTTGGTTTAAAGGTAGAGATTGCAAAAAATACCTGACACCTGGCAGACACACATTAATGGATTATTTTAATTATTAAAAATAGTAGTATTAGACTTAGTCAAATAATGATTATATCAGAATTACTTTTAAAGAAGTCTTATGTTTCAGATAATTTTGCTTGTTTTTTAAGAATGTATGTTTTAACCATTCTGAATTTTACTTAGCAAATATATGAACTTTTTTATTCTTAAGAGAAAACCAAATACATTCAGCAGAGTTAAACATGTTTGGTATCAGAGTATCTTGTTTGGTAATTTGGTTTTAGTCTTTGATGGTTTAATTGTAGTTCTAACAAGATTCAAATAATGATAATATTTGTTTCTGAGCCTCATTATAAATTTGTTAATGAGAATGGTTTGGCATTTAACTCACTTTTTTCCCTTCCTCACATCACAGAAGATGACACAGAAGATCTTTCCGTTTTGCTTTGTTTTTATTTTTGTTTCTGTGTGTTTAGTGTCATGTTCTTCTATCTGATTCCATTACCCTAGGGCTTGAGTTTCTTTTGAGAGTTTTGATGTTTCATAAAGAAAGGATTATTTTCAACATGTAGATGATTTGCCACTTTACATTTATGAAGCAAGTAGAGTCTTAGTACCATTCCAGAAGTAAAAATTATTTTTTTAGAGAGTTTTGGTATGGATTCCTGATTGATTAAAAAGAAACATCCTGATCACTTGCCATTTTACTTTTATTTTGATATTAGGAAAAATATAGAACACATTCTTCAGCAGAACCCTATTCAAGTGATTTAATCTGCAAGAAAAAGGAATCTTACCTTAAAATGCTTTTGACTGCTATAGCAAGGACTTCCATCACTATGTTGAATAGAAGTGGTGATAGTCGGCACCCTTGCCTCCTTCTAGTTCTAAGTGGGAATGCTTTCAATTTTTCCCCATCTACTATGATGTTAGCTGTAGGTTTGTCATATATGGCTTGTATCATTTTTAGGTAAGCCCCGTCTATGCCTATTTTGTTAAGCGTTCTTATCATAAAAGGGTGTTGAATTTTGTCAAATGCTTTTTCTGCATCTATTGAGAGGATAATATGGTCTTTGTTTTTGCTTCTCTTTATGTGGTGAATTTATATTTAAATCTATTTATAGATTTACGTATGTTGAACCATCCCTGCATCTCTGGGATGAAGCCCACTTGGTTGTGATGGATTATTTTCTTGATAAGCACCTGGATTCGGTTAGCTAGAATTTTGTTGAGAATTTTTGCAACTGTATTCATAAGGGATATTGGTCTATAGTTTTCTTTTTTTGTTGCATCCTTTCCTGGTTTTGGTATCAGAGTTATGTTGGCTTCATAAAATGTGTTGGGGATGATTCCATTCTTCTCAATGATGTGGAATAATTTCTGCAGGATAGGCACCAGTTCTTCTTTGTAGTTGTGGTAAAATTGTGGTGTGAAACCATATGGTCTAGGACTTTTCTTTTTAGGAAGGTTTTTTATTGCTGTTTCAATTTCAGTACTTGATATTGGTCTGTTCAGGAATTCTATTTCCCTTTTGTCAATTTCATTTAGTTCTAATTTGATCTTATTGATTTCACTTCTTCTGCTGGGTTTGGGGTCAGTTTGTTCTTCTTTTTCTAACTCTTTGAATAGATTCATTAGGTTGTCTATTTGTGATCTTTCTGACTTTTGGATATAGGAATCTATGGACATAAGCTTTCCTCTCACATTTCTTTAGCTGTGTCCCATAGATTTTGACAATCTGTGCCTCCTTTGTCATTTAGTTCAAAGATTTTTTTGATTTCCATCTTAATTTCCTCATTTATGAAGTAATTCTTCAGCAGAAGGTTGTTTAGTTTCCACGACTTTGTGTAGAAATGAGAGGTTCTATTACTGTTTATTTCTACTTTTATTCCACTGTGATCTGAAAAGATATATGGTATTATTTCTACTTTTTAAAAAAATTTTTGAGGCATGTTTTGTGTCCTAGGATATGGTCAATCTTAGATAATGTCCCATGAGCTGATGAGAAGAACGTATATTCAGTGGTTTTTATGTAGAATGTCCTGTAAATGTCAGTCAGGCCCATTTGTTCTAGCATTCTGTTTAAGTCTATTATTTCTTTGTTAATTTTCTGTTTGGAGGATCTGTCCTATGCTGTCAGTGGGGTGTTGAAGTACTATTCAGCTATAAGAAACAACAGTGATATAGCACCTCTTCTATTTTCCTGGATAAATCTGGAACCCATTCCACTAAGTGTAGTATCCCCAGAATGGATAACTAAGCATCACATGTACTCACCAGCACATTGGTATTAACTGATCAACACCTAAGTGGGCATACAGGAATAACATTTATTGGGTGTCCAGAAGATGAGAGGGGAAGAGGGATGAGTATATACATACATAATGAGTGTGATGCACACCATCTAGGGGATGGTCACTCTTGAAACTCTGACTTTAGGGGGAAGGTGGGGAAAGGCAACACATGTAACCTAAATGTTTTACCCCCATAATATGCTGAAATAAATAAATAAATAAATAAAAATTTAAAAAATGCTTTTGAGCTTGATTTTCGTTTATTTGGGAGGGGGAAAGTCAAAACTAATAGAGTTTTAACCAATTCTTACCAATCTGTAAAACAAATGGTGGTTTATTATCATAATCATGCAAATTAACTGTCTAAAAGGGAGCAATGGAAATATTTAAAATTTCTAATTTAGGATAAATACTAATACTAAAATTGTAGCCCTCACAGTCATCATATATAAAGTTATTCTATGTGAATCTTCTTTCCTCAATCACCTCTGGAAAGTGGTATCAACACCATTGGCATTTTTGAAAAGGAAAATAAGCAATTAGCATTTGATGAGTTAAATGATAACTTGCTCTATGCTATTCATTTAAGGGTATTTTATAAAACATTAAAAATATTCAGATTACCCTAGATGGGGCTCCAAAGCTGTCTTTAAGCAAACTGGCTGTGCCTTAATCTTCTTGTACAGCCCGTTTAATCATTTTGTAACCATCTAGGGGCATGTACACATAACAATTCTTTAGAGGTTTTACAGGAATTTAGGTGGTACTATGTGCCCTTTCATTTATAAGAATTAGGACAAAAATATTTTTAGAGTAATCCACTTCTCTAATTTAGGACTGGGTTTCTAATTATTTGCATACTTTTTGAACATTCTTACTGTTTCTATCTTATCATCTATACAGCACTTTACTTGTCCCAGTTTTGTATTTTCAAACTACCATTAGTCATGTGAGCAAGTCCAATTATTATAAAAGGTATGTATCATCCCCCAATAAAAATTTTGGACCTCCTAGAGGACAAAAATGGACTCCTTAGGTTAAGAATTTCAACTTTGAAAAGCTTTAAGAATTAGAAAAATGATAACCCATTTGTCTTATTTATTTCTAATATTTTCTAAAATATAACTTTTTGAGACTAAAAATATGTTATATATTATTTTATTATTATACTTTCTGTGACTAAAATTGACCAGCTTCTAAATCTGAGGGTTAGATGGTGTTTGACATGGTTCTCTCTTTATTTAAAAAGAATTAAATTCCCTTTGTATGTAATGGAAGTATACATAAATGCAAAGCAATTTAAATACTATACCTCATCTAGCATTTATTGACTTATTGCAAAATAAAATAATTCTACTTCACTGAGTGGACATTTATTACTATTTAGCCTTCAAGAAGATGTGTTCTATTATTAGGCCAATTTTAGCTTTATACACAAAATGCAAGCCCATTTGCATTATTAGATTTCATTGATATATCTAAAGGAAGACTCTACCCTTTGAACGTGAAGAGAAAGTATGGTTTTCATCTTTTTAATGCTAGTAAGCCACAACATTTTCCACTTTCATAGTGATTTCATTGTATGCTTTTGCTTGATATTTTTGCTATATTTTTTTCTTTTAATTGAGCTTTTGTAATATATCTGCCATCAGAGTTCATCCAAAAACCTACCTTTGCCAGATTAAAATGGATATGATGATTTTCCCCATATTAAAATGAGCCTGGAATCTGTCCATTTTTGTTCTGCCTGAATTAATCAGAGGTTTTATGATTTTAAAATTCTTCATGGTTTTTCTCTGACACGTTTAACTGAAATACTTTACCCATGTCTTTCGACATATGCTGCTGTAAGTTAGTTCTGGTTTGTTAAGCACTTTAAAGAAGGGGAAAGGCTTAAGTCTTTTAGTACAGAAATTTTACTCAATAGAAATAAAAAAATATGCTTTGCTGTTAGCAATCAATTTGACTTCAATCTTACCTTTATCTTTTAAATCCTTGGCGATTTATGTTGAGTGAATTTTATCAATATCTGCAGTCCCATAATGCACTTTGGAAGTATGCAGAGATGTATTGAGAACATGAGCTGAAAATTTTATGGTTCTGTTTGATCAATTCAAAACTATCCTTGTTTATAAAAACTTTAATTTTTGGCTCTGAAATTTTACAATATAGAATTTTTAAAATAAAGAATACCTTTGTAGTTGGCTTTTAAATAGGCAGGAGACTGCATATACAATTAACGTAAAATTTCAATTTAGGCAGGATTTCAGAAATTTCTGGAAGGACAAATTACTTCACAGGAAAAATAATAGATAGTCTGCAACTTGGCCTGAATTTCGTTCACGTTTAGTTCCAAAAGACTCCAACTATGAATGACTGTTGAAAGAAGGCAAGGTTCTGCCAGATCTAAAGAAACAGCAATGTTTCATGAAGCACAATTTTATACTAGTCTTATGTCACCATTCAGTATTTTTTTTTTTAAATAATAATCTGAACTCTTTTACTTAAGCAAATATCTGCAAGGAACCATACTCAACAATGTCAAGGTCACCTTCCTCATCAGAAAGGAAAACAGAATTAATGCCCAAGTGTCCCTGCCAATTACATCTTTGGCTTTGGCTTTCGTATGTCTGGGGAAGTCAGTTTCTCACTGTTGCACCCACTACAATTTTATACCTTTTACCTTGTTATGATTCTGACCATAACAAATACATTTCTCTATTGAGTGACTTAAATTTTTATTGATTATTTATTCAATCTAAAATTATTTTCATAAAGGATAAGAGGAAAAACATTAAGTGCATTTTATTTTCCAATTTGCTAAAATGTATTTCAAAGATTATGTTTTGATTAATCTACCTATTTGCTATTGGTGACAAAATTTGATAAGTCAAGTTTCTCAAATAAGGGGCAAGCTGAATGCCTTAGGATCTGAAATAAATGTCATATGAGAGATATTTTTAAGAATTGAAAAATGCATTTAACAAAATTGGTTGGAAATAAAATCTATGAATTTTTATAATAAAAAATCCTAAGTACCTTCTTTCCTCCTGCCATACTAATAAGAGCCAAACCTGGCTGATTCAAATTAGAGTGGCTTTGGATTTTTCCATATTATGGTGAAGATACCCTATGCATATGAAGGTTAGTAAAGGAGACTATGATACAAAATAAAATCTCACCATGTGATGAGGGATGTGAATACATTCTCATAAATTGTGGGAAGACAGAGGTTAGCAAACAGTAAAAGAGTGACCCCTGCCTGTGTAACTTGGAAGAGAACTGAAAGTTGTCAAATGCTCTGTGAAATATTCTTGGTGTTCTGTCTTTTATTCAGAATCAGGTCTTCAACTTGTCCTAAAAACACAATTTATACTCATATTTCCCAAACTTAGATTATAGAAAGTTAACAGAGCTCCATGTATTTAAAACTAGCTTCACAATAGTACTAGTTTACTGTTTAATATTAGCTACCTGAATAACATTTAGGATTTCTTATGAACTCAGCTTGGTTTTAGCATACATAATGCTAAGAACATAGAATCAAAGTATCATACTCTAGACTAGGTGTGGTGGCTCACGCCTATAATCCTAGCACTCTGGGAGGCTGAGGGCAGGAGTTCGAAACCAGCCTGAGCAAGAGCAAGACTTCGTCTCTACTAAAAAATAGAAATAAATTAATTGGCCAACTAAAAATATATAGAAAAAATTAACTGGACATGGTGGTACATTCCTGTAGTCCCAGCTACTCGGGAGGCTGAGGCAGAAGGATTGCTTGAGTCCAGGAATTTGAGGTTGCTGTAAGCTAGGCTGACTCCATGGCACTCTAGCCCGGGCAACAACAGAGTAAGACTCTGTCTCAAAAAAAAAGTATCATGCTCTAGAATAATTTTAAATATGTTTTTGTGTGGTTTGGTCCCCAGTATATGGTTATTTATTTATTTTAGTTAGTTTTCTATTGGTAAAAAACACTTTTGTAATATAATTTGTTTTTTTATGTACATAAAACCTTTATAACATCCCAAAGGCAAAGCTATATGATATGATAGCTATTTAGAAAAAAAACCTTACTTTCTCCCTGTTTTCTACAATCTATGCCATCTATTCCTTACAGTAAACAATTTTATTATAAGTATACTTATTCAGTGTTTCCTTTTGCAATATATGTATTTGCATATTTCCTCCACTTATTTTACAAATGGCAACAAATATATAGAATAAGTATACACACGATGTACATATATACACACATGCATAAACACACACATATACCTTTCTACACCTCTTGTCTTCTGAAGAGTATTTGCATAATGATATGACTCCATATCATATACACATTTTTCTGATTCATTTTTATGTATACATTATATTCCATTGTACAAATATATAAAAACTTATCAGACTGCTCAGTTAAATTGTTATGTTGATTTCAATTTTTTTGATATCACAAATCATACTAAAATGAAAAACTTTATATGTAAGTGTTTTGGTGGGAAGGAAGATAAATGTTATTTTTTATACAGCTCAAAAACTAAAATTGTTTCAGATGTGAGAAGAGAAAATATAATTGATATATTTGAAGTTAAGCTATGTATACAAAAATGGATAAGAGGCTGAGTCTATCTCTTATAGTGTAGGTTAAATAGTAGGCTCAATCTGCAGACATGCAAGCTCCATTCATGGTAAGTGCGCCATACAGATGTACCATTTCTTTTTCTCTTTTATAGTACATTTTTTACTGTACATTTTCTATGTTTAGATGTGCTTAGATACACAAATATTTACCTTTTTTTACAATTGCCTATAGTATTCAGCACAGTGATGGGATATATAGGTTTATAAACTAGGAGCAACAGACTATATCATGTAGCCTGGGTGTGTAATAGGCTATCCCATCAAAGTTTGTATAAGTACACTTTATGATGTTTGCAGAACGATAAAATTGCCTAACAACTCATTTCTTAGAACATATCCCAGACATTAAGCTATGCGTGACTGCATCTTAATAGCATATTATCCTATATTATATCTAAATTATTTTTCTCTTTATATTTGAGTATTTAAAAATATATGTATATAAAACATAAGATGAGTATTTAATCCTATTTGTTTGCCATATGGATAACCAATTATCCTATCATGGTTTGTTGAAAATTCTGTTTTTCCTACTGATTTGCAATGCTCAATATGTTGAATATCACACACACCATCTGTGGAGTACATCTGTTTCAGAGCTACATATTCCTTCCATGGATATCACTGCATCACATGACAATGGTTCACTATTCTAGCTTAAAATTCCTACTTATAATTTGTATTGCTTTAATTATTTTTGGTAATTTATTTTGCCAAGAATTTTATTATCACTTTGTCGATTTATAAGTAAAGTCCTGTTTGAATTTTAAAATATACTGGTATTTAAAAATGACTTAAAGAGTAAACTCCTTTGTCTCTATTTTTGAGAAAATGATTCCACAGACACGTACTTAACTTTGCTCTCTGCCTTAAGTTTCCAGGTAAGAAAGTTCCTATCTATAAAAAAAGAATTACTCATTTTTATCAATGATAAATTTAAAGTGTATAAAATTTGTATTATTTTCAATGCCATAAACTCAGCTGTATAGTTGGTTAGTGAGATAATGGCATAGACATTCGTATTTTACATTGAATCATCTTTGTCTACCTGGTATAAACACTAATTGCTCAGAAAGTATTTTATTATCTCAGTGCACTGTTTGATTTTATATTAATATTTTATTAAACAATTATGTATTGATAGATTTAGTATAATTAGTTTTCCTATGCCATTCAGCAAGAATTTGTAAGATTCACAAGCTAACTCTAAAATTTACCTGACAGAAAAAATAGCAAAATTAAAAAATAAATAAATAAATTGAGAGGACTGACACACTCTGATTTCAATATTTACTTTAAAGTGACAATAGCTAAGAAAGAGTAGATCTTGGAAAAGTGTCACAAAGATAGATAAGGTAAACAGAATAAATTCCAGAAGTTGCTGAACAGATACATGGTCAATTGATTTTCAACAAATGTAATAAAGGTAGCCAGGAATTTCAATACAGATATAAAAGTCTTTTCAACAAATGTTGCCAAAACAATTAAATATCTATATGGTTAAATTAAACATTGATAATTTCCCCACATGATACATATAAAAATTGAAAATGTATCATAGATAAAAATGTGGACACTAAAATGAAAATTACATTTTCTCTAGTAGAAAATGTAAGCAAAAAGCAGTAACAATTATCTTATGACCTTGAGATAGGTAGGGACTTCTTACAGGATACAAAAAAAAATAATTAGAAAATATAGCTTCTGAGGGAAAAAAAAGGAAAGACATTTTTGCACTTTTAAAACTTTTAAGAAAGAAAAAGGCAAGCCACATAATTGGTAAGAATTTTGAAATTTGTGTGTCTGAAATAGGACTTTTGGCATAAAATTTTATATATACATATTTTTTTCTTCAACTCAACATAAATCCACTTTTTTAGAAATGAGCCAAAAATTTGAAGTGACATTTTACAAAAGGAAATAAATTATCAAAAGCACATCATGAAATAACGCCCAACATCAGCACTCAGTACTCTTTAAGTTGTTTCTCTATCTTGGCTACGGTGAATAGTGCTGAAATGAACATGTGAGTGCAGATATCTCTTTGACGTACTCATTTCCTTTCCTTTGGATGTATACCCAGTAGTGAGATTTTTGGATCATATGGTACTTCTATTTTTACTTTTTTGATGAATCTCAAAACTACTTTTCATAATGGCTACACTAATTTACATTTCTACCAACAATGTATAAGAGGTCCCCTTTCTCCACATTCTCATCAGTATTTCTTATTTTTTGTACTCTTGATAATAGCCATTCTAACTAGAGTGATGTGATAGCTTATTGTGAATTTAATGTGCATTTCTTTGATGGTAAGTGATGTTAAACATTTTTAATATACTTGTTGCCCATTTGTATATCTTCTTTTGGAAAATATCTATTCGGGTCTTTTGCTCATCTTTTAATTGTATATTTTTTTTATTTGAGTTGCTTTGATTTCCTTATATATTCTGGATGTTAAACACTTGTCAGATTCATAGTTTGCAAATACTCTCTCCCATTCTGCAGGTTCTTTTTGAGATCCTGATTTCAATTTGGGGGGATAAATACTCAGAAGTGGGGTTGTTAGAAGTGGGATTTATTATGGTAGCATATTGCAAATGGTAGCTATATTTTTAATTTTTTGAGGAATTCCCAGGCTGTTTCCCATAGCAGCTGTACCATGCTGTACTCCCACCAACAATGTGCAACAGTTACAAATTCTCCAGATAGTTGCCAATACTTGTCTATATTTTTTTATAACAACCATCTTGAAAAGTGTGAGGTAGTGTTTCATTGTGGTATTTCTTTGATAACTAGTAACGTTGATCAACTTTTCATGCATGATTTGACTATCTGTATGTCTTCTGAGATATTTCTATTCTATTTCTTTAGGACTTGCTATAATATGAGAACATATTTTCTATAGACGGTAAATTTTACTTTTTTATTTATGATTTGGATGCCTTTTACTTCTTTTTCTTGCCTATTTCCCCTTGCTAGGATTTTCAGTAATATATTGAATAAAAATAGTAAGAGTAAGCATTTTTACCTTGTTTCTGAACTTAAAGGAATAGCTTTCAGTTTTTCTCTGTTGAATATGACGTTACGTGTGGGATTTTCATATATTGCCATTGCTATATTTTTATGAATTACTTACATTAATAGTTTGTTGAGAGGTTTGATCATTAAAATGTATTGCATTTTGTCAAACTCATTTGCTGCATTTATTGAGATGATGATGTGATTTTATTCTTTATTTTGCCAATATTTTATATCACATTAACTGATTTTCATGTCGAGTCAACTTTTTATCCCAGACATAAATCCCACTTGGTCATAGTTTATGACTCTTTTAATGGGCTATTAAATTTGACTTGTTAGAATTTTTTTTTTGAGGACTTTGTTGTTTTTTAAATCTATTTATTTATTTATTTTTATTTTTTTATTTTTTCAAGGCAAGTTCTTACTCTACTGCCTGTGTTGGAGTGCAGTGGCATCACAATAGTTCACTGCAGCCTCAAATTCCTGGGTTCGAGTGATCCCTTTGCCTAAGCCTCTTGAATAGGTGGGACTATAAGCACACACCACCACACCTGCCTAATTTTTGAGGATTTTTGTATCAATATTCATCAGGATTTTTTTTTCCATGCATTCAACTTGAGTTATTAAAAGCTTGAATTAGACTGTTATAACTATAAGATATTTTATGTTAGCGCCACGGTAACCACAAAGAAAATACCTCTAAAAGTTATGCAAAAGCAAAAGACAAAGTAATCAAAGCATATCAATGCAAGAAATCAGCAAACCACAAAAGAAGACTTCGAGAGGGGAAAAGATAGATAAAATATTTTCAAGAATACGAGAAAAGAATTTAAAAATGGCAGTAGTAAATCCTTCCCTATCAATAATACTTTAAATTTGAGTGGATTAAACTCCTCAATCAAAAGACATAGTGTGGCTGAATGGATGAAAAGCACTTAAACCTACTATTGACTATCTTCAAGAAACTCACTATAGATTCGACAACTAACATAGGCTGAAAGTGAAGGGATGGAAAAAGATGTCCCATGCATATAGTAACTAAAAGAAAGTATGGATGGCTATCCTTATGTCAAGTGAAATATACTTAAAGTAAAAACTATTACAAGCGACAAAGAAAGACATTATATAATTATTATAGGGTCAATTTTTCAGGAAGATGCAACAATTACAAAAATATATACATAAGATCAAAACACCTAAATATATAAAGCATACATTGACAGATTGGAAGAGAAAAATACATGGCAATGTTAGTAAAATACTTCAATAATCCCCTTTCAAAAATAATAAAATTTCCAGACAGAAAATCAATAAAGAAACAGAGTATTTAATCAACACTATAGGCCAAATGGACCTAACAGATATACAGGTCATTCTATTTGACACAGAAGAACACACATACTTTTCAAGTCTACACAAATCATTCACCAGAATAGTTCATAAATGAGATCATAAAACAAGTACTAATAAACTTAAGAAGATTAAAGTCATGCCATGTAACTTTCAGAGCAAAATGGATTGAAACTAGAAATCAGTAATAGCATAAGGAAAACCAGAAAATCCAAAAATATATGTACATTAAATAAAACACTCTTGGACAACAAATAAATGATAGATAAATCAATGGAAAAATAGAAAATACCTTGAGACAAATTAAAATGAAAGTACAACATACCAAAACTTATGGATGTTGCAAAGGCAATTCTAAGAAGGAAATCTATAATGATAAATGTGTACCTGATAAAAAGAATAAAAATCTTAGATGAACAACCTATCTTCACATCTCTGGGAACTAGAGATGAAGAACAAACTAACCCAAAGTTACCAGAATGAAAGAAATAATAAAGATTGGAATAGATGTAATGAAATAAACAGCAGATAAGGAAAAAAATCAACAAAATGAAGAATTAATTTTTTGAAAAGACAGACAAACTGACAAACCTTTAGCTAGACTTATTAAGGAAGAACAAAGAGGTAAGACTAAAAAAAATAAGAAATAAGGAAACATTATAACTGATGCCATAGAAATAAAATGGATCATAAGAGACTCCAATGAGCTACACTACAAATTAGATAACCCAAAAGAAATATAAATTCCTAGAAAGATATAACTTACCACACCTGAATAATGAAGAAATAGAAAGTCAGAACAGACCTATAATGAGTGTAGAGATTGAATCAATAATAAAAAGCCTCCCAGTGAAGAGTTCACACTGGTTAATTCTACCAAATATTTAAAGAAGAATTAATATTAAGCTTTCTTAAACTATTCCAAAAAATTGAAGAGGAAGGAAAACTTCCAAACTCATTTTATGAGGGCAAAATTACTCTGATACCAAAGCCAGGCAAAGACAACACAGAAAAAAAAAAAAAAAAAAAAGAAAGAAAAGAAAAGAAAGAAAAATCTTTAGGCCAATATATAAATCTTCTTTATTCTAAAATTTACACATTTTATCTTTCCAATCATATCTAAGAAGATTTTTACATTAAATTTGGGATTCAATATATAAGAAAGGGCATGGAAAAGAATAAATTTTGGTGTCCCAAAATTGCTTTTTTTCCTATAAAGTGATAGACTCTTAAATTCTGAACAATTACTAAATTGACCCAAAACTTACATGATGTAGAATATCTTATCATTACGACTAAAATCACAATTAGCAGTTTAGTAAGTAATAAGATCAGAGTTAATGTTTTAAATATCCCCTTCTATTTTTACAAAATTATTGGGAATTCTTATCCTTAAGTAGTAGCAGAAGTATGTTGACAAAATAGTAAGGAGCTTTGATTCAGAGAAAGTTTATTAACTTTTAGTACATAATAACTTTAGTACTTCCAGTATAGGCAAAATGTCAGGGTATTAAAAATCAAGAAGTATTAAAGATTACCAAAACATCTTTTTAAGAACAAATAGGAAAAAAAGTCAAAGTGTAATACATATACCATAAAAATATTTTTAGTTGCTCATATTTTTTCTGTAGTGTTGTTTTCACATTTCTTAATGATAAAAAAAATCATGCTCTATTTTTTTATATAGAGAGTTTCTGTTTCTGTCATTTACTATATTGTAATTGCATTAACTTAGAAAAGAAGATAGATACAATGACCTTAAAATGTCTTCCAGCTTTATGTTTCTATATAGCTTTAGAATAAATATATCCTGATCATTATTCCTTTATAAATAACATGTGGGAGTATGCTTACTGACATTCTCACATAGTAATCAAGGTAATAACTATTTTATGAGGGTGCAGATCTTAATTAAGTTTGGTCCAATTGGGTCACCTTAGGAGAATAATTACAAGTCAAGGTGCCAGTGCTCAAGGTTGTATTACTTATAAAATGTTTCTTATTTTACATTACTATAGTTCTATCGTAAGCATTATTAATATAAATATTTTTACATGTTAACTACATTTTTTAAATTTCATTCTCATTTTAGGTGAGTTTTTTGTACAAGTCATGTAAAAATAACTAAGCATTTAACAGATTCTCAAAAGAACATAGGATTTCGTCAAGAAAGCAAAAACACTTAAATTAGTCAATCTTTTGTGATTAACTCATTTTTTTAACAGTATGCAAAATTTGCATTGTATCACATAATAAATTTGTTTATTAACATGCCTTAAAATTTATTGAAATAAATTTGTATATTGATTCATTTTTTGATTTAATTTAAAAATAACTGGAGATAAAATATATTTTTTATAATTTAATGTTTTGACCTATTCCTTCTGTTGTGTGCATGTGTGTGTATATTAATAATAAACCAGCAAATTATTCAAACTCAATTATCAGCAAAAATACAAGTTTGACTTAATATGTACTCTAAAATAGTTAAAGGCTGCCATTATCAGCAGAGATCAAATAGAAGCTGTAAGGAAAACAATAAAGATAAATACAGTGTTAAAAGGAATCAGTAGAGGTAGATCGCAAAAAATACTTCCTAAACATGTGAATCACTTGAGTTTCGTTTTGTTTTTTTTTTTTAATTATTAGGGTGTATAAATGTTGATGATCACATTTGTAATGCTTGAGTCAGGGCTATAAGTGTGCCCATCACACAAATACTATTCATTGTACCCTTTAGGTAGACTTTTCTCCCCTCCCCACCTTCCTCTCCTCCCTGCTTGATTTCCAGTAAGTTTTACTAACTGCACAGAGGTGTGCATGTATGCTCATTGATTAGTTCCAGTTTAATAGCAAATAAATGTGGTATTTGTCTCTCCATTCTTGTGATACTTCACTTAGGGCAATGGTCTCTAATTCCATCCAGATGGTTGCAAAAGACATTAATTCATCCTTTTTATAGCTAAGTAGTACTCCATGGTATACATATACCACAGTTTGTTAATTCTTTCATGAATTGATGGGCACTTGGGTTGATTCCACATCTTTGCAATGATGAATTGTGTTGCAGTAAACATTTGAGTATGGGTGTATTTTTGATAAAATGACTTATTTTCCTTTGGGTAGATACCCAGAACTGGAATTGCTGGATTGAATGGTTGTTCTACATTTATTTTTTGAGGAATCCTCATACTGTTTCCCATAGAGGTTGCACTAATTTGTAATCCTACCGAGAGTGTATAAGTGTTCATTTTTTTCTCTGCATTCACACCAACATATGTTGTTTTTAGACTTTTTAATAAGAGCCAATCTAACAGGGTTAAGGTGATATTTCATTGTGGTTTTAATTTTAATTTTCCTGATGATTAGTGATGTTGATCATTTTTTCATATGATTATTGGCCATTGTCTATCTTTTTTTGAAAGTTTCTGTTCTGGTCTTTTTGCCTACTTTTAAATGAGGATGTCTATTTTATTTTCTTGTTGATGTGCTTGAGTTCTTTGTAGATTTTGGATATTAGTTCTTTATTGGATATATAGCTTGCAAACATTTTCTCCTATTCTATAGTTTGTCTATTTGCTCTGTTGATTATTTCCTTAGCTGTGAATATGCTTTTAAATTTAATCAAATCCTAATTATTTATTTTTGTTGTTGCTGAGATTGCCATTGGGATCTTAGTCATAAATTCTTTGGCCCAGTCGATATCTGAGGAGTTTTTCCAACATTATCTTCTAGAATTCTTATGGTTTCATGCCCTACATTTAATTCTTTTATCCCTATTAAGTTAATTTTTGTGAGTGGTGAGAAATAGTTTCCTGTTTCATTCTTCTGCATGTGGCTTTTCCCATAACCATTTATTGAAGAGAACTTCATTTGCCCAGTGTGTATTGCTGTTGTTTTGTAAAAGACCAGTTGCCTATAGGTAAATCATTTTATATTTGGGTTCTCTATTTTGTTCCATTGGTCTATGTCTCTATTTTTGTACCAATACAATGCTGTTTTGATTACTATTACCTTATCTTATAATTTGAAGTCTGGTAACATGATGCCTCCAAATTTGCCCTTTTTGCTTAGGATTGCTTTGGATATTTGGGCTCTTTTTCTGGTTCCAAATGAAGCATAGCTCTAGATTTGTGAAATATGGTGTTGGTACTTTGATGGGGATTGCATTGAATATATAAATAACTTTGGGTAGTTTGAACATTTTAACAATGTTGATTCTACCAATCCATGAGCAAGATATGTTTTTCCATTTGTGTCATCTGTGATTTCTTTTCTCAGTGTTTCATAGTTTTCCTTGTAGGGATCTTTCATATCCTTGCCTAAATATATTCCTTTGGTATTTTATTTTTTATAGCTATTGTAAATGGTATTGAGTCTTTGATTTGACATTCAGCTTTACTGTTATTGGTACATAGAAATGCTACTGATTTATGTACATTGATTTTGTAACCTGAGACTTTATTGTATTTATTTATCAATATCAGGAGTCTCTTGGTTTAGACTTTGGGGTTTTCTAGATACAAGATCATGTTGCCAGTGAAAATTAATAGTTTGCCCTCCTCTTTCCCCATTTAGATACCCTTTATCAAGAAATCAGCCTAGGACCTCCAGTACTATGTTGAATAGAAGTGGTGACAGTGGACATCCTTGTTTGTTCTGGTTCTTAGGTGGAATGTTTTCAATTTTTCCCCATTCAGCATTCTTGCTGATGTGCTTCAGTACTTTGTAGATTTTGGATATTAGCCCTTTATTGGGTGTATAGCTTGCAAATATTTTCTCCTATTCTGTAGTTTGTCTATTTGCTCTATTGATTATTTCCTTAGCTGTGCTTAGATGTTGGCTTTGGGTTTCTCATATATGTCTTTTATAATTTTGAGCTATGTTCCTTCTATGCCTAGTTTTTTCTTTTTTTAATCATGGAAGGGTGCTGAATTTTGTTGAATGCTTTTCTTGTATCTATTGAGGTGATCATATTGTCTTTGTTTTTCTTTTGTTTATGTGATGAATCACATTTATTAATTTACATATGTTGAACCATCCGTGCATCCCTGGAATGAAGGCTACTTGGTCATAGGAGGTTATTCTTTGGATGTGCTGTTGAATTCAGTTTTGTAGTATTTTATTGAGGATTTTGGTATCTATATTCATAAGGAATATAGTATGTGGTATGTGGTTTTCTTTTCTTTTCTTTTTGAGAAGGTGTGGAAATTGAAGTGAAGAATCTGTTAATTCAAGTCCTCTTGGACTTGGTTTGTTTCATAGGCACAGAGTAGGAATGGACAAAGAATCCCCCAAACAAGCTATATTTAAAGGACTCAGAGAGTGCTTTAAAAAAGAGAGAGAGAGAGAGCTTTTAAGCTAAAAATAAATAGGCTACACTCCAAAAATTTTTTTCCTCCACAAAAATGATTCAGCACAGTAAAATTGTAATGTCACAACATAGACTCCAAAAGTCTATTTGTAAATAATGACAGAAAATGCTATAAAAATGAAATGAGGGAATAACAAAAAAAAAAAAAAACACCACTAAGCTCATTAGAACGTTTCCATGAAGCAGAAAAAATATGTTATCAAAAAATTCACCTTCTGTTTTGAAAAGCAAAACAAAACAACACAAAACAAATAAACACAAAAGCCTAAACCAGCAATTATACCTACAAAGGTGGGCCATCACAAAATGGAAATACAAGAATTCAGTGAAGGGACAGTAGGTTGACAGTAGGGAATAAACTCTGAAAAGAAAGAGCATATGAAAAAAGGTAAAGAAAAATAAACTCACCAGATAAAGACAGTAATGTTAAAAGTATAACAAAGAAATAATATTGTAGAAAACACTGTAAGGGACACTTAGTATACTAAAAACAAATCAAGAGTGAAAAAACAGAAGTAAAGAAATAATTTTAAGAATTTGAAAGAATTGACAGATGTGGAAGACAAACAAACAAGAAATCCAACCTGTATATATTTTCTATCCCCAGTGAAGCAAATATAAAGGAAAATTGAAAAAATCTAATAATAGATTCCTTTAGTATGGCTGTTGAATGGTGGTACACTCATCCATTGCTGGTGAGAATGTAAATGCACTGCAGTGTTGAATTGATGTTGGCAAACTACAGTCTTCAGGCTAACCATTTTTTTAAAAGAATTATTTATTGGGAAATAGTCATGATCATATAGTAACATATTGTCCATGTCTGCTTTCATGCTACCACAGCCAAGCATAAGAGCTTCAACAAAGACCATATGCCTGAAACTCTAAATTATTTATTGTCTATCTCTTTAAGAAAAAGTTTACCAACATCTGATCTATAATAAAATTATTAAAATTTGCATTTATCTGAGGCCAGTTTAATAAATTTCAGCATATTCTGTGTTGGAATCCTATGCGTCTCTATAAAAAAAGGGTTAGGATGCTCTTTGTGTAATGTTATGGAAAAACCTGTATGTTTGTAACATGCTACTATTTCTGTTAAAATGAAGATTGTAATTGCTACCTACTTGATATTATAGCCATAAAGAATATATAGAATGAAAATGAATATTCCAATAATAGTTATCTGTGGGTGTTAGAGTTTAGAAGTGAGTGAGAACCTGGCAGAAGTGGGGATGGAGCATCTGTATGCCTTCTAAGGCATTTGTTTGTTTTTGATCTATATATATTAAATAGTTATACAAAACTTTAAACAATTTAAATTTTAAAATAAAATATTCCTGTGATCTTTTAAAAAATAAACTAAAAAATAAAATGTTATATATTAATTAATTACTAAATATTTATTGAAAGTCTGCATTATAGTTTATTCACAAAATGCCTACACTTAGAAACAATTATTCTTCTTTATTAACATAATACATTAATGAGTTACTTGCTTTGAAGAGTTTTTAAATATTTGCATTTCTAAAATAAATACCTAGTACAAGAACTTGTCACTAGTAGTACCAGTTACTGTTTTGAAATAATATGGTGCTAAATGAATTATACAAAATGATAGAAACTCATTTTGACTGCCTTTTCCAAAATATCAGGCCACTTGAATTTAAAAAAAAATATATCATTTTGTTGCTATGGTAGGCATCAATCAGATTTATTTTCTAAGGTTTTTTTGTTTACAGAGATACTGAGAATAATGTCAAATTTTCTAAATGTTCTTGCTTTTAAATTTTAATTATATAATTTTAATGACTATATAATTTTTTAATGTTTTACATGATTTCTATTTTTAATTTAATCACAATATAAAAATAATTTACCATAAACGTTAAAACTTATCTCTGCTTTCAGGATTATATCACATTATTTTTCAATTATTACTAAAATGCATTATTTAAAAAATATACTGTCAATTATAGATCATCTATTTTGCAGTGCAGGGAACTTAACCACTCTGAACTTGTGTTTTCTCATCACTAAGTAGATATAATTAAAATATTTATTTTAGAAGTTTCTTGAGTGGGAATCATAAGGTAATAAAAGTGCTTAGTATAGTTCCTGGCACATGGTACTTGTTAAACAAATGTTAACTTTTATTCAAGTAATAAATATAGTAATAATATAATGCCTTTTATTTAAATATTTACAAATCCATTAACTTTGTCATTAAACTGTGTGATTTCTTTGTATCTGAGAAAAGTTGTCTTAGCAGACAACTTTAGTTTTGGGAATCATTGTAATTGTACCCAATTAATGTGTAATATATATCTCATGTAAAATCAGGGTTTTTAAATATTTCACCATGAGTCTTTTGATCTGATTTTTTTTTTTTCCTACAGAAAATTACAAATTTGGTTCAGCACATACTCATGAAGAAGTAAGGCAGTGGATTATAAGCAAATAAAATATATCCCATTACATCTATTAAAGAAGTTAAAATATCTAAAGGAAATGTATTTAGATTTATTACACATAATGAAAAGGATATAAAATTAAATAACTTTACTTTGTCCTTTGGTTTATTTCTATTTACAATCCTTTATCATGCTATTAGAGGCCAGGCATTAATTCAAGAAAAACACATGAATTTGAGCACAAGAACTTCTCTTTTCTACACATAATTTTACAGATGTATGAGAGAAAGAGCAACCTGAAAATAAGTCATGTGGCTTCTATATTGGTAGGTTGGCAGAGGCAAAGAAGATAAAAGAAGTTAAAAGGAAGGAGGAAAGATCAAGCCATAGAAGAAATGAGTCACATGGAAGAATTTATTATTCTTAGGATAGTATTTGTTTTTAATATTTAGCTGTATTGTGAATCATCTCATTCAGCTCAGGGTAAATGATGTTTTCTTTGCATATTTTCCAGCATGGTTAGGAGGGTTGTGAAATGCCTGGTTCCATATTTTCCCTTGGACAATTTTATTTTAACATTTTAAAAATTGATTTTAGCGTAAGCTTAGCTTTTCCAAAAAGCAAAACAGGCTCTAAAAACTGATTTATGGGGTAGAAGCAGTGTTAGAAGAAAATAAAATTAATAGAAATATGTTGGATTACTGTACAATTGAGACTTCCCCATAATGAGGCAGAATGTCAATATAAACAGGTTTATTTTGGTGGAAGCAAAAAAAAAAAAAAAATAGAACAAGCACACATGCATGCAACACAAAGTGAAATGTGGAAAGAAAAAAAAAAGACATGTCACATTGATTCAGGCTGGGTTTTTTGCCCACTAAGATCAATGGGAAATTTAAATTAGGAAGTGAAATTTGACTAACAAGAGGATATGGTAAAGCCATATTTTGAGGGAGAAATACCAAAGGAGAAATATCAAGGCTTCACACTGAGTGCAGGGTTTAACATGTTTTTAAAAATCTAAGCTAAAAGGCTCAGAGAGAATTGAAAACATACACTAGATGCATGGGTTAAGATTATAGCGTTAATCAAAGTTGGGCAAAGCAATCACTAAAAGGAGATCAAATGGTTAAGAAAAAATAATTTGTATCTATGTTCTTTTATTTCATTATACTCTAATTTCTTATAAAATAATTAGAGATACTTTTTTCTTATTTTTAATAGATGTTCTGTTTCATTTTAACATATACAAATGTGTGCAAATTGTTTTCTTACCAAACATATACAAATATAAAATTATTAAGCAATTTCAGAAAAAAAGGAATGGCATATTTTAAGAACAACTTTACTGATAGCTAGAAGTTCATGATTAAAATAAGATTTATAGAAATATAATAATTGTAATTTAAATTTAGAATCCAATCACTTAATTTTTTTTATTTCAGTATATTATTAGGGTACAAATGTCTAGGTTATGTATACTGCCCTTGTCCTCCCGGCCCCCAGTCAGAGCTTCAAGCATGTCCATCCCCCAGACAGTGCACATTGCACTGATTATGTACATATATACCCATCCCCCCGCTCCCCTCTCATTTGCCCATCTGATGCAAGCACTTAATTTTGAAACTGCTATTTTGTTTTCTTTTAGACCATCTTGCCTGCCACAATTAGTACAAAGTACAAGGAGTTATTATATCCGAATTTTATTGTATGTTGCAGTGTTGGCTTTGGGAATGACCTCACGATGTCCCCTGCATTAAAGATACGGGGCTATCAGCACCATGGTCCCTGTGTTCTATTGATTCTCCAAAAGCAATTGAATCTTAGTAGATCTTAATAACATCGCTGTGAGTCTACCATCCAACCACTCACCATGGTCCTCTCCTGAAGAAGCCCCTATACAATTTCTTATTTTGTATCATCCCCCATAGAATTAACATTATCTGGAAAATTACAATAATTTGTTGAAGTGGGCAACATACAAACAAAAGTGAGATATCACAACAGAGGAACCAAAACTTGTTGAGCAACGACAATTTACAGAGTATTTCTATAAATTGTGATTTTGCTCATATGTCCTTGAAAGGCTATGGACTAGCCTGCAGGTGACAAACTTGTTTAGGTAATTCTGATTATTTTAGAAATATAATTAAAAAGTTATCTCATTTTAAGAAATGAGGAAGTAATGGTAAAAATCAAATTTATTTTAAATCCACTATTTTGCATAGATTAATCATAAGTTATGGGGTTTTACACAGGAAATTGAGATATGCATACAAAAATGCTTGAATTTTGAATTTTAGTTAAATTATCCTTCTCCCCAAAAGTCATTATAATACTTGATCACTGTAATTGAGCAAAACGGCTCTCCCCTTCTCCAAGTTTCTGATGTAACACATCTGTCATTTGTGAAAAGTGAAGACCCAATTTTCTTTTTTTTTCTTTTTTAATTTTTTTAAATTTCTTTTCTTTTCTTATCTTTTTTTTTTTTTTTTCCCAACAAGCTGTGTGGTTACCCAACTTTCTTTTGATGGACAGAAGAAAAGCCTGTGTGGTCAGATACATTTTAAATAAACTGAGTATCAGTTACCAATGAAGGTACTATTCTCACTTCAACTACACGTTTAGTGAATTCTTAGTTGTGATAACATTGAGCCATGATTTTTTTGAAGTATTGTCTCATTTGATATGTATTATATAATTAATGTAGAAAAAGAACTTCACAGGAAAGAAGAATGTGAAGATATTTTATTTGCTAACTAGACTATCCTTATTATTACCCAATCTACATTTCTTCTTCTATTTGACAATCACTGTTTCTTTTTGCATACCTTAGCTTATTTGGTGAATGAGTCAACCTTCCCATAAAGAAATAAAAGCTTTACTTATATAATGAGAATTTGTGCCTCTGGACATGTATAAGACCTCAGGTTAATGATGATTAAGAGGATTTTTTTCCTTAGTATATAAATAATTTTAGCTGAATGTGTGCGTTGGGATTCATTAACAGATTAAATTTCATTTCCAGATTGGCCACAGTGCTTTTTGTCAGTATTTTTGCCAGGACCTAGTTGGGATTTGTTACTGCTACTTTGTTGGTTTGAAAAGGTAGAAAGTCTTCGTTTACCCTTTCTTGTCAAACAGCTTTTCCTCCTTGTCTCTGTTTGACTACCAATTTCCTTCTGTTGGTTTCTTGGTTCACTCACTATAGAAAATGTTTTGGATGAGTGTATCAGAAGTTCCAGTTCTGAACTATCCCCTTGTGACTTTCCATATGGAATGTCACAATGTAGAAAAAATTATCGTGGTATTTTTACCATTGGTAATAACCACAATAATACAAATGACTTTAGTACACTGTGAACATTATTTAAAGTGTATTCATTAATCATTTTTAAAGTTTCTAAGATATAGTTATTTTAATTAATTCTTTTAGATCAGGAAATTTAGATTAGCCATTGCAAATAATTGATCAACTGAGATCATAAATACATTTTTGAAGAAATATCTATTCTCCATACTATAGTGCTATTAATACTAATACTAAACATTAGCAACTATAATAATAGCAACACTTTAATAAGCCTCAACTATGTGTAAACAGTGTTTCATATTCACTAATGTTTTATAATTCTTAACACAAGTATTGTTTGTGGTAATTATTTTATCTTCAATTTTATTCTATTCTATTTCATTCTCGTCTTCTAGTCTGAGACTAGAGAAGTCTCTGAGAGCTGTGTGCAATGATCTTTTCCTATGTTGATAAGAAAAATACAAGTATATTGATTTAAAAAAGCAATTCAATGCTTATAATTAACTTTGATCATAAAAAGTATGGTGTGGTAGTTTTACATTAATAATGAAAATAATGATACCTAACATCTATGGAGTGATTACTTAATAATTGCCAAAAAAAAAAAAAAGAAATAAAATCTGAAATATTAGTGCTGTGGCTATCTTCCTTTACAGATGATAAGATGAAACATTGGAAAGTTCACTGGCTTTCTCTATATTTTACAGTTTCTAAGTGACACAATATAATTTGAAAATCTGTTTATTTGAATCCAGTGACCAGAGTTTTTACTAAGGAAAGAAAAACTGTTTGGTCCAATGAGTTTTAAACCTCCACTTTTAATGAGTCATTTCAGGAGATAATGAATAAAAATTTTCAAAGCCTGCTTGTCTGTAGAGATAGCTCAGGGAGACATATACCAGTGAATTCAGCAGAATTTTCATTCAGATGACAGTGTCAATGGCAGAGTACTTGATCACTGGTCTCAGTATTGGGTTTAATGGCTTATTGGTTGGGTGCTAGTGTGAAATCTAATGTAAATCCTTAGCTTCTGACAAACAGGCATTAGAACAAGTAGTCTCAAAGTCCAAAACATTGAACTTGTCACCAAATGAACAGCTCATAAGGGAAGATATTCAGAGTATGAGCTTGCCTTAAAGAGAAAATGAGGAGATATTAAAGAATCGTAGATGTTGCTTTTTGTTCCTTGTCTACTACTTCCTAATAAATAAATCATTGCTTTAGAAGGTTAGATTTCATAGGTTTATTTGGTCAGCCTATGTAGTTAAGTAGAAATAGCTATAATAAGCTTTGCAATACCCCACGTCAGACCCTACATGTCTAAGAGACTCAGTGTGTGTCTAGAACTGATGGCTAGTAATACTTTCATTCTGTAAATGGACAAACAACTGCTTAAGAATATTAGTAATTACACAATACCATATAGTTACTAAATCAATGGTGCTTCTAGCCCACCTAGGATTGTTTGTCTCAAAACAGCAATGTTTTCATTCAGTGAATCATTCAATAGATACTAATTGAGAGCTACCATTGTAAGAAAGAAAGATGAATGAGATATAAGATTAATGAATCTTCTGCAAGGGATTCAAATGCATAGATATCTTGGAATTAGTCTGGTTTAATTCCTGTGTAGAAATCAGTGTAGTCAAATTTTATTACTTCATTTTAAAGTGCTCTAAATCCTACAGGGTAGGAAAACAGAACTAGAATATTTCTCTCTCCCTCCTCTCTTTTCCTATTTCTTCTTGCCAATTTTAATTATCACTTAAAATTTTCATAAAACTTACTTTACATTTCCTATGTTTTAAAGCCCCTCAAAAAGGGTTTTTTTTTCATGATAATAGTTGCAAAACAGGAAAGTTTGGATAGTACAGTTCTATAATAAGTCTGAGAGAAAGAGTATGATGAGTCCTTGGAGGTTTTATGCTTTAATCATCATTATTTTAATTTGCTTTCAATTTTCAAATTTTTAGCTTACAAAACTTTGCTAACGGAAGAATGTTTAATAACCACTTTTTTGACTCATATTTTTTCATAAATTTTAGATGCCTGGAGGGAGAGAAGGAAACAAGGTGAGCAAATAATCAACCTGCTTAGACAGCCATTAAAAGACAGATAGAAGTAGGTTATGAAAAATGTTTGGGGTAGAGAAATGGTAATTGTCAGCCCAGTCATTGATGATTTGCTCCTACTTTATTTATTTTTGCCTGGATTGAATGAAATAAAGTTTCCATCACATTTTATGTATCATTTATATGCACTAAACACTTTTGCAAAAACATTATCTTATTCAGTCTTACCTCGACACTGTCTCATATGTCAATGTTTCCATTTTTCAGTTGTGGAAACTGAAATTCAAAACAACTTAGCAACTTAACCCAAGAAGCATAGCTGTGAAAGTGTAGAGCTTGGACCATTCTAAATATCTTTCTAAATCTTGGAGGCTTTCAAACATCTCACACTCTTGTCTGTTTAATCGTTCATGTATGAAGTATATGTGTGTCAAAAAAGCTACTATTTCATAGAAGGATACAAAGTGGGATGGATGAAGAAGTGTTGTTAGAAACAGCTAGGAATCTGTTGTATAGTTGTATTTTATAAGTAACTATGAAAAACATGTATTACAAATATTAATTTGCAAGAAAAAGTACAATGTAAACTTTCAAGTATAGGAACAAACACAAGAAAGGCTCTATTTCTAAAAAGACCCTACTATATGCCAAATGTGCTATATGCTTATTGAAAGTGTTTTTAATTCATAATATAAATACGATGTTATTTTAGTTTATATATAACACATGGCATAAAGAATGATGTCGTGAATGACTCAGGCCTCATGGTTCCATTTCCCATTCAAACAGATTTGCACTTTGGGCCATTTCCTGTTTGCAAATCTAAGGTCTCAAATTTCACAGTTTATTTTCAAGTTAAAGAATACTGATGTGTTTCTTTTCTATTTCTTATTGAATATTTTCGTGTTGGTAATTTTTTGTGCAATAAATGAATCATTTTTTGACACATTTAATATTTCTTTCCATATGCCTCTCGTAAAGATTTCTGATAACAACATCATCACGGATCCCATGGGCATTCATCTCCACTTTGATTTGTGCAAAAAACTCTCTGATTGAAGCTTTACACTGTCAACAACTAGAGAGGCTTCCTGTGATCTTGACATAACTGTTTGTTTTACACTATTTCTCTCTTCCCTTCACACATTCTTTCAATCTAATTTCATGTGAACATACTGTTAGTGGGATGTTTTACTTACTTTTCTGGATTATCATTAGAAATATTATCTCTGAGAGGAATAAGTGTAGGTCTTCACACCACTCTAGGAGATAAATACCCTCTTGAGATTTTTTTTTTTTCTCACCATCCACTTTCAAAATCTGACTCAGTCACTTTGGTGTAGTGTGTGCACATTTTACTCTAAGATCTGTCTATTAATTTTGCAGTTAAAATTTAAGCTCTCCCGTAGTTTTACATAAATCTAATGGGATAGGTTTACATAAATCTAAAAAGGGAAGAAAGTAACTTCCCCTCTTAATGATAAGAGTTGACTTCTAGGACTGAGAAGCAATTTCTCTACCATTTTTGCTGGGCAATTTTAGAAGGGTACAAAATAGTTCAATCTTGTGCCAAATGTGCTTGTCATATGCCTATTATTAGGATTCCATTATCATAGCTAGGTATTATTTCTTTAAAGAAAACTCAGATATCTTTAAAATAATTTAAGAATCTAGGATCACTACAAAATATCAGTACATTCTGCTCTTCAAAAAGATATTTAGAAGTCATTACTGGTAAACTTCCAAATGCAATTGAATAATGGATTTTTATGAGACTTTTATCATATTAATTATGCATTTGTTGTTTTCTTAGGAAACACTGTCTTATACATTATAGGTATTTTGCCAATGTCTGTGGCTGGTGTAAATTTGCAGAAAAGTGATAAATGCCAAGTTTTGATGTGGCTCCCAAAACTGTAGAAAATGAGCATTGAAAATTATTCTCTAAATAATTGAATAATAAAATAATTTTGGAGTTGGAAATTGTGTGGGTAGCAAGGCTGTGAGGAGATCAGCTGCTTGGCCCATAAAGCTAGGTCCCTTAGATAGTTGTAGACACAGAGGATAAGAAATTGATAGAAAATAGAGAGAATAAAAGACTAAGGTATAGTTTTATATAAAGAAATCAGATAAGCAGGGGTACTCAGGAGTCTACGCCACATCTCCTGAGTAGTGCAGCCTTATGGTTACATTCACATAGGTTTTGATAATCACAGATATCAATTACCAGTTGCCAGGGTAAAAGATTTACATATCAGATAATTTTGGTTGCTATGGGCAACTGCTAGTGGGATACAGTCAAAAGTCTTTTCAAAGGGCTTCTAACAATTTCTAATCTATCTAGGTGAACAAACAGATACAAAGTCTTTCAGGGGCTAACTTCTAAGTTCTAAGAGATAGTTATCAATTAACAGAGGAATAACAAAAAGGTATAGTGGCTCTATATTTCTTTGATCTAGTTATTGTGGACTTAAGGCAGACAGTCAGAAGACAACAGGAAGCCCATCTCTATAAAACAAATTGTTCATAACCACAGGGGTCTTTCTCTTGCCTAGGGCACTCATTGTCTCCAGCCTCCATTCTGTGAGCCAGATATTTGCCTGTCTTGTCTTTCAAAAACAGGAACACTTCATAGATTCTGAGATAACCAGAAAGCCTCTTGGAAAACATCCCTAGGGGAACTTTGAGAGCCCTCCCAAGGTGAGGCATCCATTGATAGGCAAACTAATGAGTTCACATATTCCTTCAGGGCAAAACCCTGCAAACTCCTGTTTCTGTCATTAATATAGCAATATTGGGCAATGCAATAAAACAATGATCTTATGAGCCACATTGTTATACTTGGGATTCACAAGGCCACAGGACAGAGAGACAGAGTCACCGAGGCTGTAATTACCAAAAGGAGTTTTATTGTCTAGCTCAAGCTAGGGTCCGAGCCCCCAGAGTGCCAACGCAGTGGCCTCTTCCCGGGCAAGGACCCTCCTTTGTGTGAAAATCCCCTTTTATAACTTCGCTACCTACATACTGGTCAAGCATCCACCCCCACAGTGATTTTTTTTATTTTTTATTACTTCAGCCTGCCCCTGATAGGCCCTAACCTGTTCCGGGTCCTAGCTGAGGGACTCAGGTTTCCACTCTCTTTGTCTTTCTCCTCTGCATCCCATAATATACTCATGATGCCTTGCGGTAGGCAATTAAGCAGTAAATAGCAGCTGGAAGATGTCTGTTCCTTATAGCCCAGTATCTTACATTCCCCCCTTTCTCTTGGTTCTTACGAGCATTCTTGCTCGTATCCAGGGTCTTGTATCTCTTCTATTCCTAAGCTGTTCTCTTTAAGACTCACCCTTTGGTATTGCTGCTGCAGTACCATTAACTGCACAGTATTTATTCGTTCCTTTATGAAAGTGACTAACCTGTTCAGAATACATGGCCCAAAGGTGAGGATGAGCATGAGCACTATTATAGGTCCTAACAAGGTAGATAGCAGGGTAGTTAACCACGGGGAACTGTTGAACCACGACTCAAACCATCGTTGTTGTTGCTCGCGCTCTCGTTTTCGTCGGGCAAGTCCCTCCCTGACCTTTGCCATGGACTCTCTGACTACCCCAGTATGGTCTGCATAGAAGCAGCACTCTTCTACTAGGGCCGCACATAGCCTGCCTTGGTGGAGGAATACTAAGTCTAGTCCCTTTCGGTTCTGCAGCACCACTTCGGATAGTGAAGTTAGGGATTTTTCTAAATGGGAAATGGACTCCTCAATTCTGGCTATGTCTTCGTCTATGGTGGCCCTTAAACTATTGAACCCCCTATGTTGCACTGCCAAGGATGAGATGCCTGTCCCTGCTCCTATTGCCCCCAGGCCAAAAAGAGTGGCCAAAGTTATTGCTGTGAATGGCTCCCTCTTTTTTTTTAATTGAGTTGGAGTCCTTTCTTTCTCTGGTCCAAGCAGCATAGATGGTGTCTTCTTGATGATAGATGACCTTAGGGAACACTAATACCATAATGCAGTATTCTTCAGACTCATTAAAGACTGATAGGCTTAAGCAGGGGGTTAGGCCTGTCTTTGAACAGATCCACCACCCGTTGAGTGCTGGGACCAGCCATTTTTCTCCACTGGTCCAGTCTATGGTAGGGTGAACCTCAGCACAAAACTGCTTGTGGCTATCAGGCACCTTTCCTATGCAGGTTCCATTTCCGGTGACTGTCGGAAGAGTCAGTCTCGGTCTCTTGTGGTCCCATTTACAAGACTTGGGAATTTCTTCTCCTGACTGGCTAAAGGGGGTAGCTATTTCCACTGCTTCATAGAAAGGAGGTCTGATATCATAACATAACCAGCACGCCTCAGTGAGGGCTGGTTCAGTATGGTTTAAAGTCTCATATGCTGCTGTCAGCATGTTCCATAGGGAATCCTCTGTTTCTTCTGCTGCAGGGGTGTTCTGACCTCTAGGGGTGACCTGACTTACAGTTTCTGCCCCGGCGAGCTGTGGAGAGGAGACTGTTGGTTGCGGAGTTGGTCTGTTCTGCTTCTTCTTTTTTACCTGTACCTCTGGATTAGGCCCTACAGCACCTGTGATGGGAGCCACTTTAAGTTTGATTTGTATTATTGAGCAGAGATATGGCCTTTGATAGAGGCATATTCCCCAGGACAGCCCTGACATCCACCTTTTATCTTTCTTTCCCTCTTCTATAAATTTTATCCGTATCAGGTTATAGTCTCTGGCATACCTGTCTCTAGTACAAGGTTGGACATAGGACATTTTAATGAAAAGGGGTTGTACCTGCCATTGCCACTCCCCATCATTTGTGGTCACACACCACCATTTGGCACAATAATAACCTCCAATACCCTCACACTGACGGTTTTCCTGAGGGGGCCGGAATCCCGGACAGGCGTAAAACCCATTCCGGCTTATAAAGGTCCGTTCCACGTTTTCCCTCCATGGTCCAGTTACCCAAGAACTGGGGATTGGGGCAGCAGCGGGGCCTCCTGAGGATATTGCTACTGTCCGTGCCGGCTTTTCTAGGGAACTGACTTTTTCTAAGTTGAAATATAAATCTGGCCACCAGGTGTTTAGTGGCTCTGCCCTTGAGGTGCTATTATATACCTCATGGGTTTCTAAGGTCGTTATTTCCCATGTAAGTTTATATGGCAGATGTGGGTTCTCATTATTAACCACAACTGCAAAACTTTGGTCCAAGAGCAGGATATCCATAATGCACTTGCGTATGAAACATAGAACAATGCCCAACCCCATCTTTGCAGCTTAGTCTCAATCTTTGGGGTAACTAGTCCCAGTCCGAGTCCTAGCAAGGCAATCAGCAGTTCTACCAGAATCTGAGTCAATAGTCTTGTTCACTCCGCAGACGCCACACGAGTAAGCCTGGTCTTTAGTGGATTTGTGAGGTCTGCCGTCGCCCTCCACTTGTCCTGCTGTTGCTTCTGTTCATCCTTACCAGCTGGTCTCACGTGAGAGTGGTGGATCCAGGTTGCTACCCTGTCAACCTTAAGAGCAGTGGGGATAACAAGAATTATTTGTAAGGGTCCTTTCCATTTAGGC